>JABASF010000784.1:0-32041 GCA_019776145.1 Harlomillsia oculata
TATCACAGTGACAGAAAAATACAACTTTCTCGAGTTCTTTCTTCGTCTTCTAAAGACAAGTTCGCTGGTAAACCGTTCATATTTACTGTAATACATTTCTTTGTCAGGACGATTCAGATTCATGGATCGTCTCTTTTGACCCGCTCTTCCAAAAGGATTGAATTAATATGTAATAAAGAATGCAGTGACGGACACTATGGTTTGCAAACCATACTGTTTGCTGATGCTGGAATGAAAATTTATTGAGGAAACGAAAAAACGCTAGAAAATACTAGGCGAAATTATTAAATATAATAACCTCGTTAGAAGAATGCTGACACCCATTTTGTATGTATCATAATTATTGTAATATGTTTACTCCATCTTCCGCTTTGTAATTAAATATGCGTTATTCTATACTTTTGGTTCTTATTGATGAAGTTGATGGTGGTGTGGTTGCATTTATTGTGTTCGAGTGATACTGCTCGAGACTGCTGACCGCTGTAGAGTATATTTGAACCCATTTGAAAGTTGTGTTGGCCCTGATTCAGGGAAGATTGAAGTAAATTATGTAACGTAAATGGAACCGTGTAAAAGTCAATCTGTCAAACTAAAGAGGAAACCATAAAAAGATCTTAAAAGACGAGAGACGATGAGTGGAGAAAGTTGTCTTTCTTCCGTGACTCTAAGCATTTCATCAACTAGCGTGCTTGACGTTGCAAATGATTCCTAGCGTGTTCTGCAGTCACAGAATCTTAAGATTTCGTATCCAAGATTTTACGAACCGAACTTTTGGAAACAAAGATTTGTTGAAACGGTAATAGAGGTAGAGACTGTTGTTGCAGGGTTATATATTAAAGTGGAGCGTGCTACGATACTTTGATTATTTGACTTTATATATTTCAGAGAACGGTACCTCGATGAAAGACATTGTCATTGTAGCAAAGTCGGTTATTGAGCCAAGTCGTGCATATGTTGTTTTCCCACACGGATTTCACCTGCCCAGGATTCATTTGTCGATAGTGAGGGGTGATTTTAGATTCTATCGCAAACTTTTATGACTGTTTCGGTCATTTTTCTTTTACTGTTTACGACTATAATTATGGAGTATCTTAAATAATACACAGCGTGCTTGGTAATTACACACCTTCAACGTATAAAAAATTGTCAAACGTGCAATTTTTGACTATCTTTGAGAACTTAACGTTGTAATGTGTTATTTAATCTTTGAATGCACAGTACATAGACCTGCATTTTATATTTTATAATGTCACGGTTCTATTTACATCGTAATCATACATGATATACTTTAAGTTTTCAAAAGGTTAATAAAAGTATATAATATTTTTCTTTACTTTGCAGACGGTTTTGAGAGAGTTGGAGTTAAAAAAGCCACAGCTGGATGAGTTGATGCAAACAGCCGAAAATCTGAAGTCAGAGTCAAACCGACATAATCTTCATGGAAAAGGTACGAATATTATGTTTCCGTTTCAAGTGTATATAAGTTTTAGTTTTCGTATTTTAAATGAATATAATACAACACGATTGGTGGGAGTCTTAGGGTTATGTGCATGTTTATATAAATTGAGATTGAGACGATTGAGAACTGCAAGAGTTTATACTTCCTGAAACAATGGTGAATAACATTCTGAACTTTTTTGACATTTGACGAAATCTGGGTGTTCATTCCAACGAAAAAACCGATACGGCCATGTGAGTGTGATGGGAAGTGAGCGGCGAAGAGAAACTACATTAGGTACATGTTCTCGTATTGGGATATTGGGAATTCGAAGAAAGAAAGAGAGGATTCATGTATAGAATGCTAATGTACTCTTAGTTTACTTCTTATCTGTCAATAGTATTCGTCGTTCTTGTTCCTCTCGGGAATTCCACTGACGATTCCGTTTCAAGCCAACAAAGCTCTTGGCATTGTAGATGACCGCACTCGAAACACAAGGTTGTGTGCTCAGTGAGCACACAACGTTTTGGTGTTTTGACATATCTATCCAGCCCGGGCAGAGACTGAATGTTGAAAGCATTGTTCTTTGAATTTTATGTTATGCCTTTCCGTTGTGTAGTAAATAAAGTATTGAAGCATTTGCAGACAGGCACCAAGGAACTTATTGAATATTCTTATAATGCGTGAAGGCGTAGGCATTTGGAACTCAGAATGATCCTGGAAATTTTGTAGGACTGTTGAAATATGAAATGGTAGAATCTGAATCTCATGAAATTTTGCATGCATTCCTAGTGAAAAATTGGCATTGGCTAGAAAAATTGAATCCACTGAGGCTCTGACAATGGAATGTTTTGTCTTTTGGTTCATGCAATCGCAATCTTCTTCTCGTCGTATACGCACTATCCCCTAAAGTAGATTTCGAAGTAAAGCAAAGAGCACGGTGTTTGACATTACATTTCTTTTAAAAGTGGAATGGTAGAGCACGAAATTGGAGTTTTAGAGAAGCTCCTCTTCTAACGACTGAGATGACTTCTTCTTGGGTGTAAAAGTGCATAATATATTTCCTAATGGGATTCTTTCAGTTGCACCCGGTGCTTAAGAATAGGCAACGGGGGACGATTTTAGAAGCAGAACTTTGTGCTGAAAGTGATGGCTCCAACCCAAGTGCTTTTAATGTTTCAAGAAGGGGAGGGATAGATTGAGTCCAACGATCGAAGGAAAACTTTTTCTAGGCTCATTGTTGATTTTGTCTTGACTTTTCTTCTAATGGTGTGAATTGATACCACTTCAATAGCCCTTGTCCTTTAATTATTTACAAATAAACCATTTTTCATCGTTCACATCAAGTTTAATTAAGCGAGCTATTTACAGCTTTGAGATTGTGCTGAAGGGTAGCCTCTAATGTTAAGTTTGCCGGCGCTGCTGAAAGGATGAGTGTGAAAGAACCTTTCAAGTATATAAGATGATTATTTGTGCCTTTGAGAGTACCATGAGGTTGATATCCTGAGCAAGAGCCAAGTGTCACTCTAATGGTGAAAGCTGTAGTGCAGTTCTGTTGACGCGTGTACGAGCTTATGTCAAAATCTGGTCGGGTGAAAGTTGTCTGATGTTGGTGTCGCATGTCACACTCAGCCTTTTACCGTAGCGTCTCTACTGCACGTACGACTTGTAGGGCGTAGAAGCAACAAAAAGACAAAGGAAAGATCACACGCAGTCGACAGTAACAAAAGATGTGAAAGTGTACGGATGGAATAGTAACTACGAAGAAGACGGCAAAAAAAGAAAAGTTGAGTGAAGAATGGAAAAAGTCAAGAATGTTTCCTTTCTGTTTTTACTGGCGTTCCATGCAGCGTGCAATAACTTTCAATTTCTTAGGCAAAGGTAAATCTTACTTCACGATGCGATGGCTTGATATAAAATCATTTAACTTTACTATTTAAGAATTGAGATCAGCGTTAAATTGGATTCTTTACAGCTAAGGTTTAATAGAAACTCTACTGTGCTATCTGCTATGGTCACTATTAATACTTTGTCACATATATGTAAATTATTTCGTGGGCAACCTGAATGAGGTTATGTTCAAAATGAACTGTTTGGGTTGCAAGATTTTAAAAAATATTCTGTGAAGATTGAACCTTCTAAAATTGGTCATTTGGGAATTATGTAATTGTATATAGTTACTAGTTTTACGTGCAACTTTCTCGACCACGCAATTTTGCCAGCCATAGTTCTTTTATAGTATTCTGTTTTGCTTGAATTCCCAATTGTCCTCTCAAGAAAACCGTGAGCCCAGAAGTGGCCCTCGAAGTTCTCTATCGTTTTGACTTTCATAAGAACGTTGCTTTGTGGTATTACTCAGTGTTCGTTGTTGTTGTATAGCGTTACATAAATGGAGATTCTATTTTTTAATAACACAACATTCGTAGCATTTATTTCTTATGTTTGATTATTCTTGTGTATCTTTTACAGTAAGTAAGCTACGAGAGCATTGGATCGAAACTAACCATGCTGTCATTGATCGTAAAACCTTACTGGAGCAATGTTTATCCGACTCCATTCTGTGGGAATCGCAAGTCAAGGAAATTGATTCTTGGCTTTTACGTACCGAAACAAGAGTTGACCATCTTGGACTCATGGTGGATGGCCACGACTTAAACGAACATCAGCTCAGAGAACAAAAGGTGAGTGACCTTATTGAATGGTAGTCAACCTTGTTGCTCGGATTGCGACTTTTGCGACCCGTTCGATTTTGTCAATTAGTGACTATTTTTTTATTGTCGTTTCAGAATATTCATATCGAATTACATCAGTTCAAAGCTCAGTTTGAAATTTTTCATCATTTGACTCAACGACTGTTAGCTACTTACCACCAGGATGATACGAGTCGTTTAAGAAGAGCTATGGAACAAATTAGTCAACGCTTCAATCATCTTAATAGGTTCGTTCAAAAATTCAACGTAACTTTTCAGAAAGCGAAAAATTATCGAGTACTTTGTTTTATAAATTGGACTATTTGCCTTTTCTTCGTAGTGTGGTTTCGCGTGGCCGTGGATTGCATGCAGCGCAATCCTCACACTTGACTATCGACCGACAACTGAATGCTCAACTGGCCTGGATTTCGGATCTTGAGAGGGCGCTTGACTGTGCCGAATCCGATTTGCAGAGACTTGGCCCCAAACCGTCTCGGGATGCCGGTGCATATCGAAATATTCATCAGCATATTCAGGTAATGTATTTTGCAGATGAAAAATATAACTTTTGAACGTAATAACGTAACGTGTTAGTGTGTTAGTACACTCGAGCTTGTTTGCTTGAACGCGCCATAGTCATTCATGTCTATCATATCAAGAAAAGCGTCCTGCCTGTGGTAGTATTAATGTAAATATATACATGCAGCATAAAATGTTGAAATATCCGGAAATGAATGAATGGATGATTTAACCTTAAAACGTCTCGAACTAGGAATAAGTTGAAAGTAGGAAGTGTGATAAACTGCGAACATTTCCAGCTTTTCATGATATACAGTACAGTGCGTTGATTCTTTCATAAAGATAAGTTGTTATGTTATCCTTCGGGCGTTCTTCGATCTTGTTTGAATACGTAAATTTCTGTCAATGTTATAGTTGAAATGAAATGCTGATTTGTTCATTGCATACTATTGCGAAAGCGTTTCAACGATATGGTCAAAATTCAAAGGGTTTGAAGAAGTTAGAACGTCAGTATTCATTTATTCTACATATTCGCTTGAATGCGTTCACGTTGTCTTTGAGTGGTCGTATGATCTGTGATGATGTGACGAGAAAGACTATTGTTTCCAACTTTCTACTGTTGTTGTTGGATTACTTAACACAACACAATTTCACTTTCGCTATGTATAATTCAACGATTTTGCTGACGCTACCACTAAGAGATGGATTGAGCATGCTTGTTAGTTTTGAAACAGTTAAAGGTATTTCGGTATCTCGTTTGTGTACCTGTACCGTACCTTATCTTGACGTGAGAAGTCTCACTTGTAGTATCATTTCATTGTAATTCATTGGATAATCTTTTTGATGAAGCTAAATCTTGTGATTACTAATATAATGAAATGAGCCTTGCTTATTAAGAATTTGGTACCAGTAGATTCATATGTATAATTTTCAAATGATAGTATTCAGTTCAGTTTGCTTTGGCAAACGCTGGTGTGAGATTGAATCAATACCAAAATTGTAAAACTTTCGAAGTCAAGATTTTAAGCCCGAATTTTTATGCGGAGCGAAGAGAAAATGGAGAAATGTAGTTCTAATGCTAATGGAGTGGAGAATTCATTCAGTGAGCACGAGTAAATGTAGTAGTAGTGCAAGAGTAGCATTAGGAACGTGAACTGGGCCTGGCAGAGAGTAATAAAAACCCCCGGAGAACCATTCTTTACAAGCAATAACGTTCAGGACTAGAAACCTGTTCCCAAGTCGTAAAATAACAGGTACACTTTTCTCAATGGAAAAAGTGCGTAGTGTAAATTTTCACTAGTATAATTTTGTAATAGCACCTGTTTGATGTTATTAGCATTACGAAATTATTTTGCAGTTGAGAGAGTTTATTAATATTACTCTGCAGCTTCGTTTGCATTTTACGTTTGAATGCTATATTTGAACTGAATTCCCATAAAGAATTCGATTCGTGTTGCTCGTCGAGATCCTCCATTATGAAATAACATTTATACACGAATAAGAATAATGTGCAGTGTTCAGTATCGTGACGTGACTCCGTCATTCAATCTATGATTGGAATTATGCAATTACGAAAAGTAGTCATATGTTTACATTTCACAGTTTGTTACTGCTGATGTATACTTGTACGCTCAGATTGGATTACTAATTTTCTGTAACTTAATGCATAGGCACTTCATTTCATCATACGTATCTTTTCCATTAATCAAAATTTCATCGAGAGGTACCCAATGTTCATTAGTTTGTTAGGATTTTTTGGACGTGGTGAAAACTAGGCTTGAGTCTCGTTATTGAAACTTCTACAGACCTTTTGAATGACAAGCTTCCGAACGTGTAATGTCGTTTTCACCATGATATTTTATGGATGAGATGTATTTTTATACATTGCTCGGCTTACAAGTTTTTGTAATCGTATCCGTACGTGGTACGTAGAGTCATTCGACTAATCAAGTAGAAACGCTTTAAGTGTGTTAAAATTAACCAGACACAGGCTAGACTGTTTTGGAACAGAGTGCTTCATTTCAGTGTTTGTTCTGTCTGTTAATTTTACTTTACCTATTCCATCACGAGCTCAAAATGATGTGAAGCTCTTGAAGTGTCTAATTTTGAAGAGCAATCTAGTATAAACGTCTAAAAATTTCGTGCTTGTTGTCTTAAGATGGTTATTTATGAGAAGCAATTGATACACTGGTCTTGTGCTTTTCTTGTATGCATTCATTCTGAAAACATTCAACGCAGCTCTGTTTTGTTTCTTTTTCACACAAATGTTAGGATATGCATACATAGATCGTTTAGAGAATGGGGCATGACAAGAAGACGGCTTGTCCTTTCACTTGTTTCAGTATCAAGTGAATTCTTGGATCCAGAGAATTCCAGAGGCTGGTTGGCTGTGGGCTTCTCCGCGACCCTCGTTAGTTGCAAAACCGACAGGAGCAGTTTTCTTATGCGTATCGAGTATACAGAGCCTTAGACGAAGCGCATGGCTTAAGTGAACGGAAAGGAAACTCTTAAGTCGGGAGCGCTTGTCAGTGTATATTGCTGTGTTGCCCGACATAAAGGTAGTAACCCGCCGTTTCAACTAGCGACAAGAACTACTGTTGCTCTTTCTCCAGCTCAATGTCATTTTGGCTCACTGCACTGCTGCGGTACAATGTTTTTGCATAATTTGGTGATTTTCTTCGAGGAGATTTCTAGTGAAGCATATTTTTATCGGAGAGACTGTGCTTCGTATTTGTAACGTTTATCCTATTTAAAGTATAGGACAACATTGACAAACTAAAAGTTTGACATGATTTTTATAATAAAGTGCTTTTCGTCGTACAATAACAGTAATAAGCTGAATTGGTGAAAGCGCTTATGAACTTAACTGAAAGAGGTTAACAGGTGTACCTAATGACATCCTTTTTTCCTTCTGAAGCAAACAGCCGTAATTGGTAACGACCGTTGACGAGAAAAGTGATTTTGCGGAAATGTGTGGGAGTGTTCAATTTATGTTTCCGGGCGTTTCCTGTAATACGTGTCTACATAGGGATGACGTGTATCAACGTTGTTTCAAATTGAGATAAAGAAATTGTTCATAGTGTAGTTTAGTTATGTAATCTAAGATTCCTTTGTTCGGTGAACTAAAATTGTTTCTCGGAAGAAGAGACTTTGTAAAGCAGTCAAGTCATATTTGTTGAATTGATGCATCCAAGCACATCGGAGTTCTCTTTCGCTGCTTCATTGAAGGAGATAGGAAAGGTTTGTGAGAATGACAGGCGACGAAGAAATTCGTTTAGCTCAGGGTCCAATGACGGCTATGACTACATGCCCATTGGATTTGGATATGGTTCCGGTGATGCTTGTGGAATTGGTTCACGCGGTCGTCCCCGCACTCGACAAGAAATTGAGTCGAGTGGAAAGCAAAATGGTAATGCAAGCAACGTCAACGGTAGCTTCAAGTCACCCCCACCAGCGTCGTTCAGTGATTACCAGTTATTTACAGGGAGAAAACCGCGACCACTTTCTTTACCTCCGAGTACTTCGCTCAGATTTGCATCCCAAAAGCAACAAAATCAAAAGTGGGCAGTGGAGTGTCCTAATGCTCCCAATGAGAATATTCGTTCACGCAAATTATCGTTGCCGTCCAGTTACACGCAAAAGTTTCCAGTTAGCTACTCGACACCTGGCCTCTCAAATTTGGCGAATAATAAGGGAAGTGATGATATCTGTGGAAAGCGCGTCCCCAGTGCTAACATCAATCTTAATAACGCGTCCACATCTGTTAACGTAACTTCGAGTGGAGCAAAGGTCGGATTGTACCAATCTCCCAAATGCCCGAGTTATACGTTTCATGGACAACCAGTTTATGACGCTGATACTGGATATGCTTCCAATAAATGTCCGAGTCTATCAAATTCGGACTCTAATTCCAGCTTCGGGTCTTCGAGTTTTCATTCAAGAAATAACCACTTCGGATTCAATGCTGCGGCTATATCTCCGAGTAAATCGGGGAAAATTGGGAAACGATTATTTAGAAATTCAATGACTGCATCACATAGCTTTACGAGTTCATCATTCTTTAAAAATTCTAACAACACTTTACCAAGAATGGCTAAAAATAAGGCGGTACACAAAAGTAGTGACGAGCTCGTTCTTTTTATGGACATTATGAGAACTCAAGAACATTTTGTTAAGGTAAGTATTCAATGACGTCAATTTTTATTACATGCTTGATGCTTTTCAGTGAGGTTCTGTGGATCTCGTTCGTCCTTTCTCACTCAAATGTTCTGAGTTTTTTTCCTAGGATCATACGTGGTCACTGTAATGTATAGTAAGATGAAACGCCAGGTTTCAATCGGGGAGTGAGAACAACAAGATTAAAGTTTAGAACGTGCTTCTGCTGCATTTGATGGAATTTTCTTTCACTATTGTAGTAATGATGACTGAAAGTGTGAAATGTTTTTGTCGGCTGTCATTGTCAGCAAGAGCCGATTGTCCGCCTGCATGAGTAGCATATTGGTGGTCGCAAAGTCGGAACTGAAGGGAATTTCTGGCGTTGCATTATTATGTTGGATTCCAGTCATCAAATTTTATTTTTAAACTTGACTGTTGTATGCGAGATTGGCATGCGGAAATTACTGTTAAACAAAGTTTCGTTTGATAGACAGACAAGGCTTGGCCTTCTAATGAATATTTAATGATTGATTTCCACAATGCGCATTGATGAGATCTGACGCGTACTTAATCAAGCAGTGTTCGAATTTGATGTTGTGCCATAGGTTAACAGCTTTACAATTGTCACAAGTTGTTAGACCGGTCTTTGGAAGAAAGCAGTAGCATATCAGCAATAGGAAATTGCAATAGACGTTTCAGTAGTGTGAATGCAAAGTCTCATTCGTGTGCGGCGTATCTAATATTTGGTCACGCAGTCGCCGGCAGCTGCGGTGTTATGCAAAGATGCTTGTAACTTGTTGTAAAGAGGGGTTCGCAGAATTGAACCAGACTGAAACTGAAACGCTAAAGCTCGGGTCGACAAGTAAAGTTGATTGTTGTAGCAGGAGTCGATTGACAGATCAAATTGAATCCAATTTCCTTGTATTATAGAAGATTAAGGTAAACCTCCCCCTGCGGGGTCCTCCACTTTTCACCAAAAAATCGATATTCGCAGCTGGAGAACGTGGGGAGATTAAGGTGATGTGAGCGTGGATTTGATGTTGGGACTGTCCCGCCCGTCCGTCCGTCTGCTAGCTTGTCCAACTCAGAGTCCATAAGCTTTTCTCTTGACTTTTCCATTGGATCTAGTAAATCCCTGAGCAACCACATTTCTGTGTACTTCTCTTAAAGTTTTCTGCCAGGTCCATTTCAACTGTCAGATGTTCCGTTTACCCTTTTCTTTTATCTTTCTCCACAATAAGTGCTCAGTTCAAATCCAGATGCTTTGTATACATTTGTTCTGAAAGAGTAATCATATACTAATAAATGTAGCAACTCACGATAATGTGTACTACAAACTTAAATGTTTTGATATGATGATTTTGATAAAATGAGACTTTAAAAAATTGATATGATGACATGAACGGGCAAGGCGCTATTTTAATGCATGGGTAAACTGTTGCTACTTATAAAATATATGAGATTTATATGACTTAATATTTTCTTTTGCAGGTAAGTAAGCGGTTTCCTGTTCACTTTAAGCAGTCATCGCAAAAAGGATGTTAAAGTGAAGAAATTAAATTTCCAAATGGTAAGAAGATGAACTTTAGGAAGTGTTAACATATCGTGCAAATGCTGAAATCTTAGAGGTGTCACTTTCTAATTATTTGGTTATTCGGATGATAATGTTAGAATTAGAACATATAATGATATAATACAGTAGTTTTCACATGGCTGAATTTGTAATTAAGACGATTTAAGACACAAATAATGTCACATGCTCTTCGTTCTCGAAGAAACAGCAACTCACGCTCTGTCCGTTTTTGTGTGCATTCGAACAGAAATCTTCACAAATAAATGGGGAGACTTCCTCTGTTGCGACTTGTAGCTGTGTCCGTGATAATAAGATTTCATAGCTAGTCTCCTGATAGCAATTAGCGAGACCATTGTGACAGTCCGTTGCCTTCTCTTCTGGCGGTGAAGTTTGTCTAAATTGACTGTGACGGTGTAGTTTCCACCTTGAACTAAAAATTAACGTTGTTCACACGTGTCGTTGGTTACCATCATCGTTGTGATAAAAGCATACGGATTTAACAAGAATTGTGAATGTCAGTTGGCTTTCTTTACGTTTATACCGTGCCGACACGTTGCGACGAGATGGATGGCTTTCACGGAAAAAAAGTGAATGAGTTATGATTTGCATGCGCGTTGGGAGTCAGGTAAAGCTTAATTGAATTCCTAATTTGAAATTAGTGACGTTGGATGCTGTAAAGCACCATCGGTCGTTGATGAAGATAGAGTAATTAACGGGCTGGTTGAAAACATGAAACATGTATAAGAACTAATCTTATCATCACTTCTCGCCCTTCTCGCCACGTGAAGACGTTCGTGAGTCCTTAATTCGGCGCAGAGTCTGTATTAATGAAAACGCTAGCCAAAGGCTACATTGGGGTTGAGCATTCAGTTTCTCTTCAAGTCAAAGTTCATTCAATTGAGGGTTATCGGAGTTGAAAAGAAGACGTAATTGATGAAGATGACATAGGAAGACTAGGCCACGGTTTATCACTAGACAACATCATTCCCGTCACCATACGCGGAGATTAACGCGATGGAATGCAAGATGAAATATGGCCATCCACCCTTTGACCGGCATAAGGTAGAGAAGCAAATTGCCTTTCGCCGTAAGGTCATTCATTCTTTTGGGCCCAGTGGATCAAAAAACTGAAGAAAGGATGAATGTAAAAGTCTTAAAGGTCTCGCGTCTGGTGATCTCTTGAGTTGTATTAGTATCGTAGTTCGTTGCATTACGTTGCGTGCTGTGTAATTCAAATGTAAGCGTAAGTGGGGAAGGGGGTTTGTTGTTATTATTGTAGCGTGCACCTCTGCTCTGTCTGCATTCCCTTTGGATTACCACAACTGCAGGGTGTGATTTGCTCAGTCTCTGACTCAATGTGGAAATGCAATGTAAGAGTCTTCGAAGATGAGAATGGGAATACTACTACAAAAGTACGTAAGTAGGGGTTGACTTTGAACTCCAGGCTCGCCTTTGGTTTTTGCTGAGATGAGATGAGATGTGATTCACTATTGCAGGCTTTGCTCTATCTGTCCTTCCGTTCAGTCTCTGGCTGAATGTGGACTCGTTCACTGTAATATAAAAGAAAATCTTAACTTTCATGAGTTACTGAGACAAGTTTGCCATTCTTTCTGGAAACGTGCCTTTCGTTTGAGTCATGATGAGTTGCAGGTGAACTTCCAAAAATTTCGATATTGGCCAAACTGTAACTTGAAATCCGACGTTACCTCTAGTCGCTTTGCGGCCCTGGGTACACAAAGCCTGTGGGTTGTTTGTGGCTTCTGCGGTGGATTGTTGTTTGGGAGTTCAGAGTTGCCCCAACTCAAGTGCTAGTCTTATTGGTTTGTTTGCGTAATATATTTACATGAAACATTTTTTAGTGACTGAAATTACAAGTGTGACTCTGAGTATTTGGGATGACAAAAATTATTTTTGTCGGAGTCTTTTCGTAGATAATTTTGGAACAGAAGGTAGGTCACTAATCAGTTCGATAATTTCTCTTGCTTTTAAAATTTTTTAATTCTTGTAATTTTTTATATACTATCATGTTTTACTGAAGGCAATACACGCTCTTGAGTATTTTTCGCAATTAGCCCCTATTGTGTTATTATGATGGATTTTCATACGCTAGTTTAGGAGGACAAATACCCTGCTGTTTCGGTACCCTGTGGAAGTTGCAATGAAAGCTCTTTTCTCTCAGATATCTTTATGGTGGTGGTCATAAAATTTCACGCAGAAAATGTTATGTCGTACAGATGATCATATGTGGTGGCGCAAATGAACTGAAATGACATTTGAACTGCAGGACTTTAAGTGTCTAGGGAAATAGTAAAAATGCAATAACGTTTGAGTGCCTGCCTTCCACACTAAAACCTTATTATGGCTCATGAAGAAATAGATTTCTTTGGTAAAATTTCATGCTAAAGTGCTTCTTATCAGTTAGTATCTTTTGGTCACTTAAAAAACTTCCATGTTTCCTTTCTATCTTTCAATCAAAGCTGTAATTTTTATATTTTTATGCTTGCTAAATTTTTTATTTTTCGTATTTTGGGTGTTTTGATAACACACCTAGTAGAGTAAAACCAATTATTTAATTATGGTTGATCTTGAAAATTGATATACTGTTTACTTTATACTGAAGGTTACTGGTCACTGAGCGAGGGTGTTTTTGATTTGTTCGGCATTTTAACCGCGTCGGCTTTTTGGCGACAGAGCGTAACCGAATAGCACCCTTTCGGCTTCTTCCATTAGTTTTCTTTTAATCCGTGAATATGAACCTTTTGTTTGCTCTAGGGCATAAACAATAACACAACACAACACCGACTTTGTTAGCAGAAGTCGATTGTCGGATGTAACGAGCACTTTTTTCTTCGTCACTCTCCCATGATTTATACGACTTGCGTCATATTTACGTTTGACTTTTGCCGTTTTTATGTACTAATTAAAGAATCAAACCTTGTGCCGCGTTTGTTAATAGTATGGTGTTTTGTTATTACAAAGTTCAATGCACGGATTTGAATCGGCACAAACAACCTAGAATTCGTGGAGTTTTGTTCGTCTGTACGAGTTTAGTATTTTTTGTTATTGTTTTGCAATCGGGGTTTGAGAACACAATTAGACATAAATCTTGAAGGAGACTTATTGCTGTTGTGCGGGATGGACGCTTCTGTTTTACTTAAGAAAAGGTAATAGGGAGGATGTGGGCTGGTATTTTCAGAATAATGAATGCAAGAAAATTGTTCGTAATTTATGTATAGGATTTGAGTCGGCAAATAAAGTGCCTACTGAGCGTGAGGTTCGAACTTGTTCTCGTCATGATTTCAGGTTGCTCTTCCTCACGATTTGACTTTCTTGCTTGAGACATAACGCAGCGTCCCTGCCGCTTTTTATTCGATCCTTATGTTGGGGGTTGCACGTTTACAAAAGACGGACGTGTTGTCGTCTTCAGAACATGAACATAATGTTAAATGTGGATAAAATTCATCGGTTTAGTGAGCAAACCTAGATTGCGGGCGTGAGAGAATTTGTTGTATGTTTACATGAACTTATGAAGTGACTACGAGATGTGAAATGTGAAGACTTAAACTGAATGTTGAGTTGGATAAAAATGCATTGCATTGGTAAAAGTATAATCGTAGAAATGCATTACAATGACGTTTCATACGTCTTGTGTTGGACTCGCGGTGCAGTTGGCCTTTGACTGAGTTTCGTCATAAATTCCATTTGAATGACATGACATGCTCTTTGTTGCTGCATTGTGGCCCTTTCCTATTGAAGACCACACACACAATGACAGTGTATTCACTTTCTCAGATGATATTTTAGATGTGATATCAGCTCATTATGATAGGACTGACTGAGCGTTCTGCATTTCTCTACTCCACAACCACAACTATTCTGTAGAGTGTTTACAGGAAAAGCACCCATTTCACTTCCACTCCTAACCAGCAAGATTCATTTGAGCTTAAAACGTCAGATTTGAAAGGAAATTAACGTAAAATTCATTTCTACGAGTTAATTTATTATCGTCGAAAACGAAGATGCCTGAGTGACTAGACGGCTCGAAGGAAGTGAGTAAACTTTCATAGGATTTGCCATTTTTTGTTGTCAGTTTCTAACGTACGTTGTACAGTTTTTTGGCTGAACTACGAACCGCCATTTCTACTTTGACGATTTGGAGTACATGTACTGTAAAAAGCTTAAATGATGAGTAAAAGAAGTTCCATGAAACAAGAGACGAGTTTTTTTGACATTCCTTTGTGCAAAATGTGCGAATGTTCGGATTAATGATAATACTTGACTTCGTCTAGTAAGATTAGAGCTGTAACATGTGTTTGCTTGCATACAGGAAATTCCTTGTAGTTCCACACACCTTTAGCTGATAATCCTGACCATGAGAACTGCAGGGAGCTTTAGATGATTTTCCAATCTGACAACACAATGAAAAGAAGCTTTGGGTTGAAATGACTTCTTCAGTGTTTAAAGGATTCTACAATAGTGTCAGATGGTGCCTTGAACCTGAGCTAAATGCTCTTGGTGATAGCAGAAATTGTCATTTTGTGACGGCACAGACGTTAATCCTTTTCTAACCCTTTCGTAGAAGACAGGTTTGCGGAATGTATGTGATGAAAATTTTTATCTTGCAGTATCATCTTCTTACTAGTTGAAGTCTTGTTTATGGTCTTCAGCGGGCTTGTTGATTTATTGAAAATTACTTTGACTGGTAGCCAGGAGTGGTCACAATGCTATGCTGTTTCACAGCTTGTGCCGCATAAATATGCGATCCCGTTAGTTATATTCATTTTTAATGGAAATGACACGCGCCTTCTTTTACTCTGAAGCTAAACTTCAGTCTATAATCAAAAAATCTGATTGTGTCAGTGTGTCACATTTGAAAACAAATGAGAATTGTATTGCACATATATGTGGTGTCTAGTTACACCACTGTAGCTAATTGTTTATGTCATTATGTTTGCCTCAGGTTTTGCCAAGGTGGCCATCATCACGATTACCACTGAACTGAAAAATGTACCTCCACAACTACTAACTCTACAATCTGTTTTAAATTCAAGGAGTAACTGTAGTATGTGCGGTGTAACTTTTTTAGCCGTCAATTGATTAGCATGGCAGACGGTTCATGTCTGTCATTTGAATATTATTACTTGAGCATACAATTTTTCTGTTGAAGCAGTGTCTGGTCGCATACGAACGAAGGCCGAGTTAAAGAATCGTAAGTGCGGTCCTCAAGGTTTCATTCAAGATGATATAAAGCGGTATGACATGAGGATAAAAGTGAAGGTTGTTTACCAACACAGAAACTCTTTCTTTTAGTGAACTATGTTGGAGATCGCATGAAAAATGATTTATCTTGGCAATGCATTAGCGCTTTTTTGGTTGGTTTGTTAGCCTGCGCGAGTTGTGAATTTATTTTCCTTGTTGATTGTTGACATTGTATTATGTTTCTGTTGTATTCGGGGAGTTGATTGTATTTCAAAGTTTGAAATTCAAGCTTCCATAAGAGGAAAATTACTGTATTCTGTAATTCACGTTTCGAGTAAAATGCTTATCTGGTAGGAGTTGAGCAGAAGTTTTGGGTGCTGAAACTGATGACTGAGTGACAGCAACATTTGCAAGGGCGGGTGACCATTGTTAAGAAATTACATCTTCAGGCTTTTCTTTGTAAACGTTTAAATTATTCGCTATGTCTGCTTTCCACAATCAGTTTTGTGACATTAACACTGACTGGTGAGAAAAATTACCTGACTGTAACAATGAAGTTCGTCAGTTTTAACTGACAGGCGTTTGTTTTTTTAGCTTCATGTGCTGATTCTTTTAGGAAGCTTGAAATAATGTATTCGATGTGCAACACGTTGGTTCCTACATTACTTGGTATGTTGTTCAGCTAACTTTTATCAACGACTGAGAACGGGTGGGACGTTATTTTATTACTTGAATAGGGGCTGTTTTTGTTCCAGTGATAAACTATTGTCTTTCAATTCTAAGGATATCGCATTGAAAATCGAAGAGTTTTATTGACCTAAATGGTCGTTTTAATGGCTTCAAATTCCACGTTCGAGTAGTTCCGTTATCTTAACGAAAAGCCCATGTACAAGTGACTGACAAGCCAAGATCATGCTTTGCTTTCGTGCGGTTTAGAATAGGAAGAACTAGGAGGTACTAATTTATTTTTTGTGAGTGTAGCACAGTGCACACTACACAAAGATACAGTTGCAAGATTTTTTCGTAAAAAACCGAGTTGACGTCTGTGACACGTGAATTTAAAGTAATAGGAAGTTGATGGAGAGGTAAGACCAGGTTGCTTTGCCAGACCTCCTCACATACACAAACACGGGGAAGACATATATGGGCAATTGAATTCTCGTTTCCTCATGGTTGACTGGAAGCGTCAACTGGAGAGTTCATCAGGGAGGGATTCTTGCTGATAGGCTCAATGAAAGGGAATCCACGTCTGTTACATAACTTGCATCTGATATTCTCATCTGTCCTACTGGTGCCGGTTTGTATGGTGAACATGCGTGCTGGTAACGATATTTTGTTCACTTAGCATAAGTGCGTGCGGTCATAGTCAACTTTTCGTCTTATCACTTTTTGTCCAAGAGTGATACAAGCATTTCGCTGTTCGTCGACAGACCAGTGTAGGTGGAAATTGCTTTTTTACTTGCATCTCAACCAAACCAAAAACCAAAGCAACTTCCATTTTCATTCTTCCCATGCAAGTTCATCCATGAATGCGTTGAATTTTGTCCTCGCCCGTATAAAGCACGTGGAACCAATTCATTGCCCTGTGTGCCTGCTTGGCACAGAGAAACTAGTCATCAACCCATAAACATCTATAAGCGTATTATAAACTAATACTTTGTCGTAGATTCTCAGTTGGTTACGTGTGCTTTCTGGGGGGCTGAACCTAGACAGACCTATGGAACAATGCAATCATTTGTCAGCTGTATGCATTTGTAATGGCAGTGATTCTGCCATTATGATTACTGCTTATTTCATGGATGAATAAGTAGACATAGAAGATTCGTGTAAGTAGTGCCATTGCCATTGTATGGGTTAATAATGTGGAGTCATGTATTCTTCTCCTCCACATCAACTTTCTTCTAAGCATGATAATCTAGAATAGTAAGATGCAGAAAACATTATGTAAGATGGATGGAAGGATAACATTGCACCTGAATGCATATGGAGAGTAGAAATATGACGAGATTGCCATCAGTTAATAACATGCGTTCGATTGATTGGATCGATCTCTTGAGTGATATTCTTTCTTTTGTGTGCTCAAGAACTCAACTCCTGATTGAACATTAGGTACTTGATTTTCTGAGTGGGTGCATAGGTACAGTGAACTTCTATTGTTTGTGGCACTTGGACTTCAGAAACTGTGGCTAGGGAACCATTCGTCATTTTTTCTGGTGTGACACATTGGAGAACCTTGTTATTAAGACAAGTAGAAAAATTCGCATTTAGCGTAACTGGACACTGTAAACGTGACTTAAAATCCATTACGCATGTATTTATGCGTGTAGTTTGCTGCGTGTTAAGTACGCCCAACCAATCTCTTCCTCGTGCGCTTTTGTTCTTATGGACCTTATGCGTGGATGACATGACCGAAAGATGAGGTTTTTGTGTATGAGACACAGACGCTGACAACAACAAACGAGCAATTGAATGACCAGTGCAAAACCCACAACCATACAAAAGAAAATATGTTAGTCTCGAAGCTTAGTGAGTCTCGTTCTTGTCAGTTTTTGTGAGGGACCGTAGAGTGCAGACTGAAGAATAACGTTGCATTTTGTTTCTTTTTTGTTGGAGTATGTATTGTGGACTCTGTACATTATGCTTGCGTACTGTTTACTACTCAATTAGTAAATGTTATGTTTAGGAAAGCAAGTCAAAAGGTAAAACCAACAATGTGCGTGTGATGGGATCTAAAGCTAAATGCGTTAGTAGAATGTGTTGCGCTTTAAGATGTGACCAACATAATAGAAACCAACTACAAACTGTCTGGTGAAAATGAACTGGACTTTGTTGCTTGTTAGTGTACATTGAAGGTGAAGGTGAATGCGCCCATGAGTGCCCACTAAACTACCGCTGGAAGGTATAAAGTCAACAAAAGGCCTTTTATCAGCCGGAGCTAAGAACTCAACATAATGTCTTTAAAGACAGGGGAAATCTAGAATGTTCTTGGAACGATGCTATAAACTTAGAATAGGACCCGGTTGGATTGTGTGAAATGAAATGATACTCTTTGCTATTAATGGTATCTAAAGAGAGAGAGCAATTAGATATGACACTGCCATTGAACTTTTCCAACAGCAGGTGTTTGTGTCCATGTAGTCTGTTAATTAAAATTTCACCCGTTTTGTGTATTCAATAAGAAGCAGAATTTTGAATCGTTTGGATGGACAAACATTTCGCATTTTTGAACCATAGACTTTTTTCAAAGTTATGACTTTCACATATACTTTAACATTAAAATAGCAAATTTTTCATTGTGGGCGGTATTAAGGTGTGTTCTGATCCGGTTCTTAAGCTCGTATTTATTATGCATTTCCGATCATTCTTATCCAAATTGCCAACATCCTTTTTGATGTCCTCTTCGTGCCTTAAATGTACACTGGTAAATTGAAAAAGCATTTTTCTTCTTTCAGCAATGTATTAACACATTCCATTCCAAAAAGCTCTTAAGGTGTTATGCTTTATGGGACAGGTTTAAAGCACGCATTTTCTATTAAATATTATAATTTTGTGCTACAAAAGTAACATTCAGAAGTTGTGTTGTGAATGGTTAAAATTCTGTTTATTTCAATTAGTAATCATCTTTTTGAAACTGTAATAGAGTAACTGGAAAGGTGGTTCGAAGACCAACCGCTGCGCTGGAGTAGTTTTGATGAAAGTTTGAATGTGGAATGAACAGCTCGCTGTCATCTTGATGTTAATTAATTAAGTGTCCAATTAGATGGTCGCATAGACCAGTTTTCCTTAGGGGACCCAAGCATGTTTTCGTTGTCTTGTTACGTCAAGAGAAGTTTAGTTTTGACGCTTCTACTAGCGCCCGGATGAAATTGGGTTGTAATTTGCAATGGACTATAAGACACTCGGAATGAATGTTCTATCCGGAGGTGTAGAGAAAATAAATGAAATTTACGATATTTTTATGATTCTCTTACAACTTCACGTTTTCCCACAACTTGAAGCCGTCTAAGTAGGTATGTTTTATTTCACTTTCTCAACGCCAATTTTGGCCTTTGCGGTATAACATAAAACGTAAGAAGGTTCGACTTCTTCTTGGTAAAGTAGGGAGTATATTCGTTAAAAATTTACGAATGATCCGACCGCCAACGACTTCGTTGGCTTTCTTGGATCAAGTCTCAGTGAGAAAGAGTCTGGGTCCGGGAGTCTTTTAAGGTTATGAATGTTGCTTTCAGCATAGTTTGGTTGTAAGCATTTAATATCACATCATAAGAAAAGGGTCCACACGAGAAGGATATGAAATGTCGGTTTTTTAGCTTGAACAAATGTAATCAACCTAATAAGGCTTCATTGGCGCGCAACATTCTTCTCATGACTTGTCTGCTGTCGTCTACACTGAAACAGTCTATTACTCTTTGGCAAGATGGAAATTCCATTGAGAATATTGATTTCCTAGTATTTCACTTTCATTTTACGGAGTTAGTGCGGCTGGGTCGTCAGTTCAAAATCTATTGTAGTGACAGGGTGCTATCATTAAACATTGTGAAGGCTCGCCTGCTTCTGGGGCTTGCTGAATTAATTTCCTGACCTTTGTGTGTACGTTTTTAAGCAAAAGTTTTTCAAGTTGGTTCATTGGGAGATTTTGTCTTCGTGGTTGATCAATAAAACCTCTTTTTCTTTCTTCCGAGAGGGCATTGTCGGAATACGTCAGTTGAGTCAGTTGCATGTGTTTTACCAGTTTTTCTGCACTTGTAGACCGTACAGAATTCTGCCGTCTCATATATATAGTAATTTACGAGAACTTTTTATATAGAAATGTCCAAAGAATTGTAAAGTGAAACTTTGCTCTTGAGTTTTGTGTTTTCACTTACAGCACTTGCATTACTGTGTGTGTCTGCGTTGGACCAGTTGAAATTTTTGTGCAGAATACCAAACCAAAGAGGTTGACATTTTTCTCAAACGTACTAGGAAAGCAAATTCTAAAATGTATGACTTGAGGAAAGACAACGCGAAGTTCTTTAGTTGCAATGGTCCAACATAATTCTAAGACTGAGCTAAAATGTTGCAAACCTCACCAGCTAACGATGTGTCAGCAGAAGTATTGGAAAGTGGATACATGCTTATAAGAACAGGGAAAATTGAGCCCTCATGTCGTTCATCGTTAGGTGTATTTTATGACCCTGTGCTGTGTTGCGAGAAGAGTGGCTTGCAGCGTGTCTGCCACAAAATATACTTTACGTGTGTGTCAGTGTCAGACACACAGCTTGCGCAAAAGTAACAATTTTTATTCACTATGATTTTACTGGAAGATGTACAGTTACAGTTATGCATGTGCTTACGTGAGTGGTCCTGTCACGCTGCTCTGTACTTGTGAAAAAGGCGAAAAAGAAAAACATTAAATGTTTTTACCTTTCCTTTTTCGTGTACTGTGTGCTTGAGCCGTTTTCCCCAATACATTAACACTACTTTAACAGTTATTCATTTTGCGCGTTCTTTGAAAGAGCATGTATGCATGTAAATTAGCATGAATTCATTGCACATTCATTGCAATTTTGACTTTGGCTCAAGCAATTTTGCTATTTTTGGCTTCATTAAAAGGCTCTCGCTAAGGGGTCAATGGAAATCTTTTTATTTGAGAATTTTTCATGTAATGGTTTCAACTTCAAGTTGTCGATTTCATTTTGTTTAGCTCGTGCCGTGCCGTTCTGACTACTGTGCCCTTTCAATGAAGCATTAACTCTGTTTTGGTACAAAGGAAAGTAATGATTGCCAGTAGAGATTTGTAAGGAGGACTTTTGAATGCCAAAAGCTAAAGAATGGATATTATAGCTCCGCTCACTGAGTGAAACTCAACTTCATTTGTTTGGCTGAAACAAACTGTTACAGCTGCTTGTTCAGAAACAGCGTCAAAAAGTTCATAGGGTATGGCTTAAGGGTGTTGCTTTCTTGTCACATGTGATTCCTATTATTCTCGTGATGGGTATTGCCTGATAACTTTTAGCCACAAATGGAAAATTCCTCTGTAATGTTTTTACTGACGAAAGCCGTCTGTTTCCATTTCCGTTAGAAGATTGGTTGTCGTATGTTTTGTCGTACACGACATGTCACTGAAAATCTGGTTTTATTCTAATTCTATCACAGGAAAATCGTGTTGTGCACAGCAGAAGTTCACCAAATAAATAATAAAACAAAATTTTCACGTCAACTTTCTTGGAAAAGGGTTTTATGAAGTTGTTGACGTTAGCTGGAGTGTCAATACAAAATGCAGAAATGGGGGTGAAATGAGACATTCGTCAAGCCAGCCTGAGGCGCGTTGTTTTCACAATCAAATAGTTATTTTTACTATTTTTTGCTGGTAACTTCTATATTTGGAAAGATGAGAAGACAGTAACAGATTTAGTCAAAGATTTCTGTCGGCACAAAACCCCAGTGTGCTGGAAGAGGTCCCAAAGGTCCTACGTAATGCTTAACACGTCCTGAGTTACCTTTACACACAGGGTTACATCGAAGAAATGCATTCATTTTCTCGGTCGCTTTTCCGCACCATATCCACCGTGTCGCTTTTTGTGGTCAGAAAAAACTTTATGTTTCCTCGTTGTTGGCCCTGAATCTTTCAGTGGGTAACCCGGCTATGTGAGTTTGGTTTGTTGTGCTCGAAAGACTGATGAGATTATTTAGAAAAACGGCCCTCTCAGACCGTCGTGTACTCGAGGTTAGATGCGTACACATCCTAAATTATGGGGAAGTGCGTGACTTCACATGGTTTGTCTGCTCTGGAGTCGGTGTGTGTTCACGTTTTGTAAGCTCGGAGTGCGGTTCAAATTTTTTCCTTTGTCAAGCATGCATAGAAGGTTGGACTGATCATGATGATTAATGAATGACACCCAACTCGGAGTTTCAGGAGTTGCTCTTTGAAAATCTCAGATTTTATCCCGATGTGCGATGTGATGGTGATGGTCCATGTGCTCCTTATTTGCACATGCGACCTTATTGGGTTTGTATACTCCGAACTTGTAAGAAACTAGTTGTTCTCACTGTAATTCTTCGATATCTCTACTTTCTCGTACGATATAAGTTTATAATCCGTATCGTACATCTTATTTGCTGTTTAGTGAATCGCGTTGCTAAAGTTCACTTGCTCTGCCTGCGGCTTGGGGATGAATGATGATAATCACTTTCACTAACTTATAAAGCTACATGATATATTGTCGTTAGTATTCATGGTTATCTTTGACGTAACCCTCAAATCACATAATTCGTGTTTTGAGATGAATAATATGAAACAGAACCGAACTCCTTATCTTTTTTCAGATAGTTAGTTTGACGCTTCGTGTGGCCCACTGTTGTAGCTTGAAGAATATAGTCAGTGGGTGAGTCCGAAAGTTCTTTAGTGCCACCTTTAAGCCATTCTTTTAAGAGTAATTGTGACAGAACGTGAAGGCATAACCAAATTGGACTATTTAGTTGCTACCTCTTTACAAGAAAAAGCTCAGTCTTAGTACATAACAACTGACATTCCTCGTTTTGTTGTAATAATAAACAAGTTTCTAGCTGTGTCTTTCTTGCAGCTGTGGTTTAATTATGAGTATCCTTA
Organism: Harlomillsia oculata; assembly: GCA_019776145.1. NCBI lineage: Eukaryota > Metazoa > Arthropoda > Collembola > Entomobryomorpha > Oncopoduridae > Harlomillsia > Harlomillsia oculata. The sequence continues at coordinate 23,163 of JABASF010000784.1, forward strand.
GTAGGTTTGCACGTTTTCTTCTTCTGTCGTACTTTCTGTGGTACTTAGCATGAATAATACAAAAATGACACCATGGGTGCTGGTTGCTGTCTTATTTCAAAGTGGCTGAAAAGGTGATCATGTTCTTAGTTACATTGACACGAAATGCAACGAATGAAACAGTTGGAAGGAGAAGAGACAAAAAGATGCGTGAAGACTGAAGACTGTTAAATATTTATTCAAAGACATAGCCTGCGAGATACTTCGTGATTCTGTTTTGGATGTTGTGTTGGCACGTTGTTGGCAGGCAGAAAACTCTTAAAATGGGAGAAATAGGTTTTTCTTACATCATATAACGTAGTATACTTACGTTCTTTTTGGTGTCGGGACCGAACGTTCTCTTGAGAATTTGTGAATAGGACTTCCGATGTTGTAAGCAAACCAAATGTTTCCGTACCGTGGTGGTATTTCTCGTAGCTGGTATGGTTCATGCCCTTTCAGTGCCTTGTCGCTCTAAGGTAAGATACCAAATGCGTACATGTTACGATGTTACATGATGTTGGTATTCACTGTTTTACACTGAATTCTACTACGAAAGAGGAGATAGTAAAATCAAAGGCGAAAAACTCAAGCGCGTGCAATTGCTCCACTTTTATGATCGGTTGTCACTCTTCTGAAATGATTTCTTTCCTTCGCAGCTCATTTGGCGAAGAGTCTCGGTGCAGAACTTGCGAGGGTTTCTGTAGCTCCTTCTCTCAGTGTCTCAGTCAATTGGAACTATCCACTGGTCGATAGGATAATTCTGTGAAGGATTCATCATAGCCATTGTGAATTTGTGATGGTGAAAGCAAAGATCGGTGAAAGTGCGAAAGATCACAATTTTGTTCTTGGACAGAATGGAACGAACATGATGTGAAACGAATTTTGTGTAAACTTTGCAAAACAATTCGGGTAGCCTTGGAGTGTTTGCACTCAAGTTCACTACCCGATGCATGAGTTCCACTGTTGAGATCACGTCTTTTGTTTGGGAGGGGGCCCTCCCCGCCCCCAAAAAATCAAAATTTGACTACTCCGGAATTCAAAAGTGTTCAAGTCTCCGGCGACATAATTCCATTAGCCCAACCAGTCCCTCTCCAACTCAAACTTTGGAGATGGGGTTACGGTAGTGCCTGCAGGTACTTTCACGGGACTCAAGTCATCGTCACTCATTACCAGTCCCATGGCCCATTTCAAGCCACAATTCATTCTACACCTGAGTACACCGTACAAGAAGTCGAAGAACCATTCAATGAAGCTTATTTAGGACGTAGTCGGATAGATTCGTCAACTTCGCACTACATACCAGGAAGTGTTCAACATACACATCAACCTTTATCGTTTTCTTACTATGAGTATCACCCTGCTGAACATGCCAACGGGAATACTCCATCACCTCCCGTGTTACCTGCTTCAGGGACTTATTTCCGGTATCCTCGTCCGGATTTGGATGTACCACATGGATCCTCACTGCCACTTCCACCGGACATTCCTGAGATTTCCAGATCTCGTTCATCTATCTATACTGCCATTTCCAGTCCACATTCTTTTCAACTAAGTCCAAGTACTGTTGTTATCGAAGACTTAGACGGAGGACCGAGTCGTCGCCCGTTTACTGTTGTCGATGACACTAAACAAGATAGTTATAGTTTTGTATTGTCAACACAAAGGAGCTTTACTAGATTTTCTCAGTCAAGATTTAATGGTGCCAGAAGTAGAGAGAGTCATCGTGGTGGACGGTCATATCCACCAACTGCGAGAAGAGCCAAAGCACATGGTGGAAGAGGAAAGCCCAACCTTGATAGACAGCGGCGAGGCTTCCAAGCGTTTCATCTTCCACATGAATGGAGCATTGGACACCCCGCAATTCAAGAATGTCTCCAGAAATTTGGAATTGATCAAGACACAATCTTAAGACGAGACAAAAGACTTCGATTGACGTGCTGTAGAGAGGATGCCCGATACATTTTCCTTGTATTTAGGATCATTGTGATGTTGGCAGACTTCGAAGAGGTTTCATTTTTCCATTCGCAACACTTTGTATTTAATCTAGCATTGTTATTGCTAGCTTTGCATTTAAGATGATAATGTCGTTACTTCAAAATATCCTTTTTGCGATGCAGCATTCTACATTTTTAGGGTTATGTTTTTTGTTCATTGAGTTGTGGGTCTAAGCACGAGGTTTGCATTTTTTAGGAGTTGCAAGCAGAATTGGAAAATCATGCAGCCACAGTGGCAGCTCTGGGTGGGTCTGGCAGAGCCGTGGCATCTGCAATGGATCGAACCGAAGACGCTGCTGTACTTTTACAACGACTCGATGAAATGAATCAACGCTGGCATACTTTGAAACAAAGATCAATGGCCATTCGGTATACACCTAAAATCCATTTTTTGTTATGTTTTTATGGGTTTGGCATCATCTGCCGATTTTTGTAATATTTTTACAAATGCGAATCTCGAAATTGAATGCAGGAATCGAATGGAAACGAACACTGAACATTGGCATGCATTGCTCATGTCTCTACGAGAACTCGTTGAATGGGTAATTCGCAAGGACACAGAATTGACAACACTTGGTCCTATAACTGGAGATGTTGGAGCACTACAAAAGCAAATTGTATGTTTGTAAAATTTATGTGAATGGATTGGGTTCGTGAAAGATTTGATTAATTGCTTATTGAATTACTTCTTAGGATGACCATCGATCATTTCGGCGGCAGCTCGAGGCAAAGCGACCAATTGTTGAAACAAATTTAATAAGTGGTCGCCAGCATGTTGCAAATGAACCACCTGTTTCTGATGCCAGTGATAATGAAGGTAAGTACAACTGCAACTATCGTACTGCTCACATAATACTTTCACTAATGGTGGTTCCGAAAAGCTGCTGTTACCATTTTATTTTTTCGTGAGAGTTCTTGTGGCACTTTAAAAGAAAGCTGTAACAACTCAAGGACTAGTTTGTGATTTTGAAGAATTCTTTTGAACCTTGTGGTTTGTACAGTCAATGTCAAATGCAGACAACCAGTTTATACACGGAACGATAGAGAAGTCGTTGTCTACTAATAGAATTGAAGTTGACTTCAGGACTGCGAGTTCTTTGTGATGTTCAGCATTACCCCTCGGTTTCCATTTTGAGAGTGAAGTTTGTTCATTCTAGGAGAAAAAATGCAATTTTTCATTGAAGTTTTCTCACTTTTTAGAACATTTTGACTGGACATTGAATTGCACGCTAAAAGTTTATTCTATAACTTTAACTTTAGTTCCTTGTCATCCATACTGACATTCCTACGGCTGCGTTATGCATTTCTCAAAGCACATAGAATAGAAGTTGAACCAAAAATGCATTTATAGCTTAGTTAGCGTGTTCACAGAGCGATAATGATTGAGAAAGCAGACTTTGTTAATGTTTTTACGAGAACTTTGAAATGACACTTTAATTAACTTTAATGTCGTGTACAATTCAGGGTTTATTACAATCAAGGGGCAAGTATCAGACTGGAATGCGTTTTATATGGCAGATGAGCAACTTAAATGACGTTGAATTGCATAGTTAAGATTGTGTAATTGTCGCATCAATACAACAGCTTTAAATTATAGGCTTGTAAGATGAAGAGCAAAAACGTCATTTCGACTCGTTGAGTGTTTAAGACAGCAGGGTATAATAACACCCACATGAGTTAAGACATTCTATGAATTACTTCGTGGTTTACAAAGAGGTATGCATAAGCTGATGCTACGAAAAACCAGTTCTGTTTTCCGCCGTGCATGCAGCAATTTGTAAGACCAAATGTATTCGGAAGTGTACAGGCTTTCATTGAAGGTTTACATAGTAAACTCGAGAGAATGAATTATGTTGGGTGGATTGGTGGAGGATTCAAGAACGAGCATTTACGTGAAGTGTGAACGCTATTATAGTGTGTTCATGTGTCGTAATGCAGGAGTAAATTGTCCAGTGCTCATTATACTAATGGACTCCGATCTCAGAGATGACCCAGGGGAATAAATTTCTCATCTACTTGAAATTTCTCTGGATTAGATTTATGACAGTGTAGGAAGTTATTTGATGGCTCAGTGGAAAACGCCAGGAAATATTAGCAAAATCTGTACTATGTTATGTTGTGGTTGTGAGCATTCCTATTTAAATGGTTCATAGCAGTCAGAAAACACGATAATAGTAGTAATATAATGCTTTATGTTCTTATGCTATACAGGACGAGATTTGGATGGAGATATGCGTAGATTTCGAAATGCTGAAGCCGCTGCTCGTGAACTTACCAGAAGTATTCGACGTGAAGTTACCAAGCTGTCCGAAACATGGGTTGGCCTGTTGAGCCGATCGGACAACCGCCAACTGCGGCTGGAAGAAAGCATTACGGTATTATTTCGCTCAATTGTGTACACATCTTTTCTTTCCCAATGTCGAGGTCACTTCATACTACGATGCATTTGATGCTAATGGTGAAAAACTCCTTTCCGATATGATTGTACTGAGCTGTTTCCCCCTTAGACCTGGGGTTGGCTTTCTTTGCAATAAATTACCATTTCTTTCCTATTGTATTGCAGAGAATGAAAGTATTTCAACAAATGTTGGACGATGGATCAGCACGTCTGGCGACAGCTGAAGCGATTAAAAGTCGATGGCATACAATTGCTGCCGCTGCCGACAAATCGACTCTTTTGGATCAACTTAAGGTGCGCTTCCCCTAAGGACATCATTTTTGTTGCATTATTTAACAATGACTTGACAGGGGACTCTTAGTAGTTGAACGCTTTTAATCAACCAAATGATTTTTTGCATGACACAGACATTCAGGGAGCACATTAGTGCAACACAAAGGGCGGTGAATGACATCAATGAGCAGGCTGCACTACTAGCAAATTCCAGTGTACTTCTCTCCGGCTCGAATGTTAACCGAGTGGATGATTTGAATGTAAGACTGAAGAATTTGCAGCTCAACGTGGAGGAGAAAGAGCATGAGTTAGCGAATATGGGAGGAAGTGGGACCGTACCATCAGTCATGGCTGTTATTCCACCTTCCACTAAAGCTTCCGTTGTACCACCTTGGGAAAGGGCTGTCACTGCAGCTAAAGTGCCTTATTACGTCAAGTAGGTTTATGCCATTGTCATTCATCTTTCAGTAACTATAATAGTGTAGTCATTCCGTGGAGTTCATAGAATCGCCATTGCCATTATTAAGTATGACTTTTGAATGCAGTCACAACACTGAGACGACACAGTGGGACCATCCACAAATGTCGGAATTATTAAGCTCATTATCCGAGTTCAATGATGTACGATTTTCTGCATATCGAACTGCACTGAAACTGAGAACTGTGCAAAAGGAAATCAGACGTAAATCTTGCTATTTTTATAGAATTATATTACTTTTAAGTGTGTTTGATTACTTTTAATTTTACACATTCGTTTTGCTATATTGCAGTGGACAGACTTCCATTAAAAAGTGTGATTGAGGCGTTTGATTCTCTTGGACTTCGTGGTCACAATGACCGCCTCTTGGATGTGTCAGACATGATGTCCACATTGAACACATTGTACAACATGTGTTCAAATCTATCATACGCCACATTACCAACAGACAAGAAAGGCCGCTCCATAACATTGGAAGCTGAACACTTTAATATTTCACTTGTGACTGACATGGCTTTGAATTGGCTCCTAAATGTTTTTGACAGTCAACGAACGGGACAAATGCGTAATTTGTCATTCAAGATTGGTATTGTATTGCTGTGCAAAGGACCCATGGAAGACAAATTTCGATGTATGCTTTTTATTGCACAGAAAACTAAGCCACTTACTTAATAATTACTTAATCTACAACTTTTAAAACTTTATTTTATATTATACTGTATTCTCTTCAAATACAGATTTATTTCGGTTGGTTGCGGACGCTTCAAGACATGTCGATCAGAGGAAACTCGGGTTGTTATTGCACGACTGCATGCAGGTTGGTTGTACGGGAACATCTGCAAATATGTGTCGTTAATAATTAATCCTCTTAGTTTAATTTTAATTGATATTGTTGCAGATTCCACGACAGTTGGGTGAAGTAGCTGCGTTTGGTGGTTCAAATATTGAACCTTCAGTTCGTAGTTGCTTTGAGAAAGCCGGAAGAGATAAAATAACAATTGAAGTGAGTTCATTAAATGAAGCATTTTTGTTTAGTTATTATAACGTTATTACTATTATTAATTACATTAAATGATATTCCAGGCTCAAAATTTTCTGGATTGGGTGAAGCAGGAACCACAAAGTTTGGTTTGGCTTCCTGTGCTGCACAGAATCGCAGCAGCAGAGGCGGCACGACACCAAGCAAAATGCAACGTATGCAAACAAGTTCCCATTATTGGTCTCAGGTATTCTTTCCAGCTTGTTTGTTTAGTGAAAGAGATTATAGTTTATAGTATAATAATAGTTAATTGGTTATATATAACTCCTAACTTCTATTACCTTCTCAGGTATCGGTGCTTAAAATGTTTTAATTTCGACATGTGTCAGCGTTGCTTCTTTAGTGGCAAAAAAGCAAAAAATCATAAATTGACACATCCTATGCAAGAATACTGCACTGCTGTAAGTTGTAGACAATACATTCTTTTGTGCTGAGATCGTACCAACCATAATATTTAACTGACCATTTATTTTGCATTGTGTTTCAGGCAACTTCCAGCGAAGACGTCCGAGATTTTACAAGAGCACTGAAGAATAGATTCAAGTCAAAACGATCGTTGCAAAAGCATAGAAAATTGGGCTACTTACCAGTTCAAACTGTTTTAGAAGGGGACATGCTGGAATCCCCAGCACCTTCGCCACAACATTCCTTATCACCAGACATCCACTCGCGTGTTGATACTTATGCTTCTCGACTAGCCGACGTAGAGATTCGAAACAGAAGTAATTCCACTCCTGATTCGTAAGTTTTTTGTTAATTTGGATCTATTCATTCCTTTTTGACCGAGTTATAATAATACTATTGCAATTTGTTACAAATATGATTTTATGAATTATAATAGGGAGGACGAACATAGTCTCATCGCTCAATATTGTCAGTCTCTTACCAGGGGAGACGGCGTTATTCCTCGTAGTCCAATACAAATTGTTGCTGCTATTGACGCAGAACAATCGGAGCAACTTGAAGCTGTTATCAGGGCTTTAGAGGAGGAAAATGCGTCCTTACAGGCAGAATATGATAGATTAAAAAGTAAAACCAATGGAGATTCTTTGACACCAGGAGACGATGCGAACTTCGAAACTAATGGCAGTGATTTAGGAAAAATTGCACCACTCACAGCCAGAAATAACTTCTACCCTTCCATTGATTCCAATGATAATAACATCTTAGCAGAAGCAAGAATGCTTCGACAGCATAAAGGACGTTTAGAAGCCAGGATGCAGATTTTAGAGGACCATAATCGTCAATTAGAGGCACAATTACAGCGACTGAGGCAGTTGCTCGATGAGCCAAAACCGAACTCACCATCAAAAACTGGCACTTTGCAAAGTAAATCTGTCGTTGCCGCGGAACTGGCTATGGATTCACCGCTACCGCATAGAGCCAATGGTCATTATGAGGCACCTGCTTGTAAGAACATTATCTTTCGTTTTTGTACAACATGCAATTTTTTTGAATTTTGACATGTACTTATCATTATCATTGTTTTCCAGCTCATTGGCAACAGTCTGGTCCGTCATTCGTGGACGATGGTAGACCACCACCACCGCCGACACCGGGCTATGTCGCTGCGACTTCTAGTGTCGAAGATCTTTTGAACCGAGCAGGTGATCTTGGAAAAGCTGTCGGAGACCTTGTTAACGTAATGACTGATGACGAACATGAAGACTCTCCTGAAGTAGACTTCCTCAAAAGACCATCATATGATCGGCCCAATCACTAGTTGTTACCGTACTTGTCACCACCGGAAATCTAGTTTTGCTCACATATGGTTGTCTCTCAACCATAATAGGTTTTTTCTTTTGTCCCATGATTTTATTTTGTTACTGTGATTCCTGTCAGGCATTGTGCTGTTTTAAGGACAAGCGAATGTAGTATAGACTATAACGAAATGGAGCTACGGTCTTCGTGATTACGTGAAATTGTGTTCAGCTGGCCATATGGGCATCGTAGTTAGTAGTTGGTTATAAACATTTCTACCTCCCTGACCCTGATTCTTACTAACTGTAAAACGTCATGCATATCTTGAATCGGACTTTTTGTACTATAAACTTGAAGTTCTTAATGAACCGAACGAAAGTAAATAACCGGTCGGTATTATCAAATTAACAGTGTCTGTTCTACTTCGAAAGTCTGTTATATAGTACTAAACTTACCTGTCAAGGTTGTATTATTAGATGATTTTAGCACTGCTCATTACTAGTACTGAAACAAGCCTTGTAAAATCCCCAGCCGTGTCGTATTTACAGAGAATGTATCTAACTCACTTCATATCAATCGTTGATAGTAATAAGGTGATACACATAACGTTTAACCATTGAAGAGAAACCTCACCGTTGTAGAAACGGACCAATTTTCCTGTCAACCTTTTTACGTCCTATGGTTTTCTACCAGCAACTTATTAACCTTGTTAGTAATCGTAACCATTAATCATAAACGAATAAAATTTTACTGTAGTTGAATCGAACTGTCCCGACGGAAACTGATGTACAAGACCTTTTGCATACATTGCAATGGTTATAAGTGAAATTATTATTAAGATTAAATTAAGATGATTAAGATGAAGAGTATGAAGTGGAATGGACGGAGATTCGTTTTCCTGAACTGGCACAATGGCAGTTTTAATATATAGTTAAAACGCTATAATGCTTATGTATTACGATTTACGAGCATTTG
>JABASF010000785.1:0-32038 GCA_019776145.1 Harlomillsia oculata
TAGTAGAATGCTCCAGAATCTTTAATGCTAAACCATACAAATCCCGTGGACGTTTTCCGCTCCACAAAATCTTCAGGAAGTGTGGCCGTCTCAATTTGTGATGCCGACGAACTTCGTCGACTCACCTATTATTTTGACCATGTGCACATGTCTTAAATATAATTTTAATGAACCGTGTGCCTGTCTGTCACCACATTAAGCTCCATTCTCTAATTGATGGAGGGTTAGGCTAACGAAATGTATTTAAAGATGTCGTTTGGTTCTTTAGAACACATTTTAAAAGCTTCTCTTGTACTAAAAATCTTGAAGTGCAAATAAAAGAGGATCTTAGAGGGTCACAAACAGTGCGCTCAAATTATGATGTTACTGGTCCATTGACGTCATCAACGGTGGATGGTTGATAGCTCTCTAGAGTCTTAAATTCGAATAGTTGGTTTTCTAAATGTGTTGAGTTTTGAGTAATTCTTAAATTAAGGCTAATGAGTTTCAAAAGATTTTCCATTAAATAAAGCTTGCGTGCAGTGGTCTGGAACAAGTTCCAAGTCGTCGATTGTAAATCAAGGAATGCTGAGACGAATTTCGACGCTTTTCTAATGAATTTGAGTTGGAATGATTGAAATAAGTGGCTTGGTTATCATTCCCATTTGGCATCCTAATGCGCTTTCTTTAATAAAGGCGTCTACGCCCTTTATAGACATTGGCATTAGTCATAAATTCTTGTTTGACTCCTTGTTAAGAAAACAACTGAAGTGACTTGTGTAGGATGGTTTAAGCAGTTGGACGGCTCAAATGAGATTCACTCAATGGATAATTTCAGCACATGGTTTTCCAAAGTACCACTTAAATTGTGATTGAAACCATCTGTGCTGTCGAACAGTCTTACACAGGCCGTATAAAACAAGAAAGCTATAATAGTTTACTGCTTGTGTTCTGAGGTTGTCAAAAAAATAAGGACCATTTCGGTCCGCGTTACTCAAGTCTTTAACTGAAAGGCATCGTAATGATAATTTCTTCGCTGTTCATCAGCAGTCACCGCAAAAGTCTTCAAAGTTTCTTCATTTCTCGTGTTACAGCCACGTCACAAGTGAGGATGACAAAGTCATCAAATAACCAAAAGACAAATTAGTAGTGACTTTGAAGCACTATTTTTAACAGTCCTCTTTGTGCATTGCATTGTAAGAAAATCGTATGACATGTGAAGATTGTGACTATGAGTCCTCGTCTTGGCGTATCATATTGGGGTGCACACCTACCTAACCCTTGCTTTCCAAGCTTCAAATGAAGACGAGGTAACGCTGAAAATAATCTTGGGAGACAAAATTCCACATGAATGTGCAGAATAAAGGTGGACAAATGATGTTTTGCGGAGACTGGAAGCTCGCTCGTTCGAAGACGAAGTTCGAAGTTGCAGTGTTATACACCTGCAGAGTAAGTCATGTCATACCTTAGCCAGACACAGGCGAATAAAGGACAAAATAGACTCCTGCACTGTTTTTCTCTTAAAGAAGTCTCCTTATGTCTCTCAAGAGTGTGCTATTTTCAGCAGGAGTATCTAAATTTGGGTGGACTCGGGGACAACCCAAATAGACACCAGGATAAGGATGAGAAGCAGTTAATGCTGTACTGTTTTTCTTCTCTCTTTTATTCCTCGTCGTTGCGTCGGACTTTTCTATCATCTTGTCGCTTGCCTTGTTTAATGAACTTCTCATGACTCTTTGGGTGTCTCTTGGGTACAACCTCACAAGCAGATCACCCGTTCAGATAAACTCACAAAGGAGTCAAACAGCTTCCCACTCTTTCTCTTTCAACTCCATCAGACAATTAGGATCTCTTTGTATCACTTCCTCAGCATTCCGTCGTGCTCTACTATAGGTACACTACCTTACCTTCTTCCGCTTAGAAGATTCGGGATCAAAGATAACATTCCACAATCTGCACCCGTCATGTGAATAATAGCATAAACCCAGCTAAGCATAGCACACGACATTCTCCTCTTCAAATTACTACTGGGTTCTAATTCATGACGTACTGGTTCATTCTCATCATTTTTCTAGATCAAACCACCAAATTCCGTCTCATCATAATATACCCTAACTGCTCCTTTGTATACAGGACAACCAGAAACTTGTTAGTATGAAATACTATTTAATACGTAAACTAATATATTGTTCATCTGCAGCACCCATGAAAAGCCTATTTGGACCACAGGTACACAAAAACCCGAAATATAGTCACATAATACAACTTACCTGTCATAGTAGTAATCCCTGAAAAACAGATAGTAAACATTTTCAGATGTCACATTATGAAATAAATAAATTATAAATACTACGAAGCATTTTACAAAGAATTACCAATCATTCCCCGTTTTGGCTATATTTTGTCGTTTCCTTCCAGTTTGATGCGCCTTGGGTTCCGCCACCATATTTACATCTGCAAAATGATAGTGAAACGTTCAAATCAACTACAAAAGTAGGTATAAAACGATAAAAATAAACATTTCAAGGATGATAACATGATAAGCTAATAACTCATATTTCCATAAATTCCACATCGTTCTGTGGTGATTAGAATGAAATGGCACTGTTCACTGAAGCGAATACTGTGTACAACTACAACTAAAAGCAATGTAACTTCAACTTCATAGAAAACAAAGGTTTCACTGAGGACTGAGAGGCAAATGAACCGATACAAAAAGAAGAGCTTGTGACGATGGCGTGCCTTCCGACGACAATCACAAGAAGATCCGTTGGAAACAAATTGCTATCAAGCACGCTAACATTATTATAGCACAATGTATTACAGAAACAAATGGTTTTCAAGTACATTGGAGCAATCAGCATATTATTGCATAATCTTCGTCGTAACACAACACAGGAACTCTGTTTTTATTTCTTCAAGAATTAGCGTTTGTGCAATATATTTATGTCACTCGAGCAACTGAACTGGAGACAATGGTGTGCTTGTATTACGTATTACGACGTCTGGATTGCTTTCATCGAAAAAGCCTTCGTAAACAGTTGAATTAATTTGAATGCTTGAACGGAACGCGCAAACTAAAGTAACCTGTGCTGTGCCCTCCGACAAAAACAACATGAACTTTCCATTAACTAAGAGTCATTTGTGCATATAGCCAGCTGAAGCAATACATAAAGTTCAACAATAAGTTTAGTTTTTCACTTTCCCGAAGCTACAATTTATGCACCAATGACATTGAATATTCTTTACTCGTTCCATTCGACCCAACTTCCAACTCTACTTTTCTAACAAATGACGATCTTAAATTTCTTAAATCAATTTCACGTTCAGTGATACAAAGCTTTCCTTTGCCTTTGTCGCTTTCGGCACAGTCTTTCATGCTTTGTCTACTTTCCCTTATTTGTGTAAATGAGAAAAGTCTACGATCCGCAACACGGTTCTATAATAGGCAAGACCCCACTCACAAAAGTCCAGCAACAAAAAAGTCAATATGCCATGCCCCACTCTTCAGATCCGCGTGAGTTGCATGTAAATTAGTTTGATTAACATCTCAATTATTTTTCTTCCTACCTTTTCTTCATAAATAAGCGAAGCTAATAACTTTGTCGCAAGGAATAGACTTTTTTGAAACAGAAGAAAAGTCTTGAATCTAGCAGAAATGATAGTAATTAGGCAGAGCCGTGACACGAAATGAAAAGAAATTTTGACTTTTTGAATTTCGAATAAGTTCAAGTTTTGGTATTCATCATTTGAGAAAGTAAACGTGACTTTTTCACACAAATGAAGTGAGTTAAAATGAAATGGCAGAACTAGTTTGTATTCTACACTCGCTTTTAATCTTGAATGATATTGGCTTAATCCCAACCTAGATGACCCATGCTTTCTCCGGAATCGCTAACTTGCACATTTATGGTGTACTATACAAATATAACTGCAATCACCTTCATTTGTTCTTTTTACACCAAACTTTCTTTACGGTGTTTAATACTTTGAATCCTTCATTCAATTCACCAGCACAAACGACTCTTAAGTACGTAATTGGGAGTCAAAGTGCATGTGGACCTTGTGAAAGTTTCAATTTCAAAGTCATGGCCAATAAGACCTCTTATTTTTAGTCCATTTTTCATTCTTCACATCGTTGAGCACGTAGTCGTTGTCACAGAACTCGTCAAAGTGCTTTTCACATTTACGAAGAAGGTACTACCATATTATCGGCAAATTTCTTTTCTCATCGTCATATTACAACCTTTAGTCAACCCTTTTCTATTTCTAATTTTCTAAACCCCCATTGAATGTGAAAGCAAATCGAATCAAACGACATGAAAGCAAAGTCGCATTATTGAAAACTTGTCAATTTCCTAGCATATCATATCAGTTTCACTTTAGCATTCCAGGACACAAAGGAACATTCCATTTCCATGAGCTTTGGAAGAGCACCTTATATAAAGGATCAAAGAGTGCAACAATCATTACGAGAATTGATTTTTATTACTACCATTAAAATTACTTGTTGGAGAATGCTGAACGCGATGGAATGTTCTTTGTGATTGAAAGCTTTTGAAAAAAATCATATTATAAAGTACAAAAAGAAAAACTGAAAGGTAGCACAAAAACCACAACATAAAAAATATGCTATAGAATCTCGAAATAGACAAGAATGCAAAGAAAAGCATGCTACTATTTTTTGAGCGCAATAATGCGGTAAACACTTTGGCAACGTCGTTCTAGCGTGAGTACAAAGCGCGACAGGGCGTTTCTAGGCATCTCCATTACGGTCGGTGAAATTGACCAGGAGGAATTTTTAGTCGTTTTTCTATTGGCCTTTCTTTGCTCTCATAGTGAATGCGATTCTAAGAGCCTCTCTTCTTGCTCAATTCCCATTGTCAATTCAACGTCGCATCAGGGACTTGGGCTATTTTTTGGCAAAAGAACGAGTGAGACTTGTGAGACTGAGATAATGAAAGAAGCACACAAAATCATTTGTTCGTCAGTGGAGAGTGCCTGCTCTGCCTCCGGAAATGTAAGTGGTTCACCCATTCTTAAAGAATCGCTTTCGGCAACTTCATCTTCTACCTGTCAGAGTCAGGAAGTCCAGTTTTCCCTTAACTGACCCTGGAGAGCAACTACAAAGCAAATTATTAGCCAATCCATAAAAAATGACAAATCGCGTTGGTCCACCAGAATCCACTCCTTTTGTGGAAACCCAACATTGTTTTTATTCTTGTGTGTGAACTGTGAACCCCTCAAGCTTTATAAGAAAATGGAACCGATCTGTCATTTGAAAAGTCTTACGTTAACAAAAACAACTTTCTCTTCTTGTCGATTAGATTGTCTTTCTCTCTGGCCTCAGCCAGTTCAAATTTTATACTTCACAAATCCCGTTCGAGTTTTACACTTTACACTCGTTTAGCGTGACGTAATCCATGATTGTTATATAAGAATCCTGATACTATTTCATTAAACTTAACAAGTACGGACAAGATGTGTACTATTTATGTAATCCGACTGTTCCGCTTTTATCAATACAATAAAGAAAATGAAACTGGAAGGAAAGAAAAGTGTGCAATTCTGTGGATTTAATCACCACTATTTCATTCCCATCAAGAAATCCAATGCTGAACAGCATAGATAATTTAAAACATTTGACATTAACGGAGAGACGATGGAATTGGTTCTTTATCACCGATTTCCATTGCACTGCATACACCCGTGCACTTTATGCAACACACACGCAACGAGTCAAGCTATTACCGTGGGGTTCTAAGTGCTTCCAGAGCGTGTATCTATACTGAAGCCATAAAAAGTCGATCACGATAGGAAAAAATTGCGATCGCGTGCTGGCTAATGACCCGATGGTTTTCTTTAGCTAGAAACTCTCAACTTACCCATCAGCTATCACACCATTATTATGTTTAGGATTCCTCTATATCCTACGTCCACATATACACCTCTGCCATTATTTTTTATAAATCGTACGTACTTTTGTTTCAATCTTCATTGTTTGCTATTCGATTTCATTTGAATCAAGACACTCGCCCTATTGTGTTAAATCCCCTATACAGTTTCATTGTATAGTTGTAAGCATGATACATTTTGAATTGATCGACAAGGCAGTATGCTACTAACACATACTGAATGCGTCCGTGTTTATTTGCTTAGAATAACTTTATCAAAGTCGCATTCATCACAGGGAAACATACGTTATTGTTGTTGAGTTACTAATACTACGCGTAATTTTGCTCTGCTACTTGATATTTTTATAATCGCTGTCACTATACGGTAAAAGTTAAAGACGACCTATTTTTGTTGAATGAAAATGAAAGGATGTAAAATTGTAACGTCCTTAGCAACGTTGAGGACAAAATGGTGAAAATGCAACGGTCGTTCAGTCGAGTTTTACAAACCTAAACATGAAATAATATTATTGCATAATAAACAATAAACTACTTGTTTACTACGTCATTCATGTATTAACAACAAACTATCATTTTGATGCCATGTGCACACAACCTCCAGAGTCCAAAAAGTTGAAGTGTGCAATGTGCAATTTAATTTCCCGAGACGTTTCTGCTACTCTTTCGGAAAATTCGGGAACCTAGAAAGTCATTCGTACTGTTTCACTGTGCTCAAAATTAGAAAGCGAAATCGCTAACGTTCCAGCCAACCAAAGGAATACCTTAGGGAACATACCGCACCATCGCGACAAGCACCGATAAATGAAGCATACAATTAGAAGACACAAGTGTGCAATCCACGCATTAGCGTATTTTCGCACAGTGCATGGAAGCGTGTTCCAGTAAATCATTAATTAAAAGTATTGTTGCGCAGTTCCAAAGGAATTCATAGTTTTAATGATTTTTTTTATAGCGCCGAGATAAAAAAGCAGTAAGAGGAGGAAGCTGAGAGAAAATCGAAAGTAGTACGTACTGCCGTACATATCAAACAATATTATAGTACTTAATAAAACACGTGCTTAGGAGGAAAAGGAGGTTTATGAGCACATTTGAACTGAGTTCATAATCTGACGCTTACCCAATGTTTGGCCCCAAAGGAGTCGACCATCTTCCCCTAAGCAAGCACTGCGGGCATCAAAGGGATTGGTGAACTGAATGAAAGCGTATCCTTTATGCATTGAGATTCCTGAAAATAACAAATAAATGGACAGGTGTTAGACAAACTTTGATCAAATCATTCGCAGGAATACGAAAACTGGATTTCTCTGAGACGTGAACATTTTTTTATTTATGTGATTAAAGGTGCAAAGGGAAGATTTTGGCATTCAAACTGGTGGACTTAGTGAGACGAACAGACAAGAGGTTTTTCTTGTGTTCTAACATCACTTTCTAATTCGGGAGGCAATGAAGATTAAGTGTGTGTGCAGTAAGTAGCAGGGAACAGGAAGAAGAGGAATTCGATTCAGTGTAGACTTGTCTTGGGCAACCAAGCCAAATAAAATAAAGATTCATCTATGCCTTCTTTGTGAGTGAAGCTTTCCTTAAGAAACTGTCTTTCGCGACTCGCGTTTATTCATTTTTCCTTAGCGTTACACTTACAGAACAACGTGAAGTTGTATTGGAGGACTTAAAAAGAGATCTCTTTCTGCTCTTCTCTTCAGAAATCTTCGTAAATGAAGTAATATTTCTTATCACGACAGGCTTTTCTCAAGTGGCTTCAGACTCTGTAGGTTTAATAACTTGGCGGCTACTTATACATCATAACTTCACATTCACCCAATTGGCAAAAATTCTTTTCCAAGGAAAGATTCGAATATTATCCAAAGATATTTATTCGAAATTAGTGTGCACATGTGTACGTGTTCAATAAACTTTCAATGTAACAGTAAATTCCGTTTATTTCAAAATACCACCATCCTTAAATTAAATTAAATTAAACATAAATAGCTTCAAGTTCAAAGATACTTAATTAATGAAAAAATTAATAAAGCTGAATTGAAAACCGTACTAATACACATTTAAGTTGTCATTTTTACCTTAACAAAAAATAGCAAATAATTCATATATCCGAACAGATACAAAGTCAAAGAATATATGCTCATGATTAATAAAATATAAATGAGGACACTTATAAATGTTTGACGTGGAATGAAGAAAAGGTAAAAAAGGAAACAAAGTTAGCATCTTGTTGAGAAAGACGAATAAAACGAAGAGAAAAAGAAATGTATTTTTCGTACAAAGTTGATACCTTAAGTGTCAGACTTGCGATTAGGATATGCGGTTGGGTCTGCAGAGCTTAACTCTCCGGGGAAAGCAACGTTCAGGTAGAGAAAAATATGGAAAAGGGGGAAAGTACCAAAGTACCCTTCAACTGAAGTCAGTCAAGTCATGCCTGAGAGGAGTCGTAAATCATTTTCCCACAGTGTGCATGCAAATGCTTATAGTCGAAAGCACTGATGCCGTCCATTTCTCATACACCTTTGCATGCATACAAATAGAAATTATGTATAAAATCGAGGCAGATGTGCCCGACAAGAATGAGCAAAGCTCTCTTCCCCGAAGGATCAGGTGAATTGAATATATTAGTCATTTAAAACATGCAACGTCCGATGCCTCCGTGAGGAAATGCTTTAGAGACTTGCGTGCAATTAAATTATTTTATAACTTCAGTTTGGCGAACGACGAACGACTCCTCCTTTTGAGCCCACAGTACATATTTCAGCATCAGTAGTTTCGATTCTCCTGTGTGGTCATGGTCAAGTAATATGGGTAATTGTCCATTGCTTTTAGGGCAGATGAGAGGGTAACACACGATTAAAACAATGGAAACTCGTCCAAATGGTAGTAATCAACG
Source organism: Harlomillsia oculata (assembly GCA_019776145.1). NCBI lineage: Eukaryota > Metazoa > Arthropoda > Collembola > Entomobryomorpha > Oncopoduridae > Harlomillsia > Harlomillsia oculata. The sequence continues at coordinate 8,788 of JABASF010000785.1, forward strand.
CAACGATCTCTAGAATTGCTTCGAGAATTCATAAAATTTTAGTTCTGCAGTAGAGAATAGTACGGACTCATCTCCTAAAATAAATGGCTCGTCCAAATCAATATGACTCGTGAAAGTCGAAGCTGAGTGCTGCTGACTCAAAGGAACCAGCTGGTGTCTATGACGTTTCCCCCACAAATGTTACTAAGAATCCTCCAATAAAAATCTAGAAGTACAAAAATGTCCAAATCTTTCTTGGCTAAGGTGGCCATTTACAGTTGGTTGGATTAGTCAAGGAGGCTTTTATGGGCGCTTGACCTAACAGAGGCTGTCAAGCGAGGGAAAGAAGTACCGCAAGTTATACGATGAGCTGTGACCTCAAATGAGATCGGATGTTTTTCCGCAAAATTCATTAGATGCTTTGCTCTTCGACTTTTGGTCTCAGATTCGTCTATGAATCATGTAATGCATGAAAGAAAAGTTCCATACGCTGAGTAAACTAGGGAATTATAAGAAAAAAGTTCCTAAATTTGGTTTTCTGCAGTTAGGAAGCAATGTCTCTGCTTTCACTGCACAGTTGGCCTAACTAAGTACTGCAAAGGAACCAAAGTTTCCTAACAAACACTGCATTGTATATTCCAAAGCGTTATGTTATTAGGACTTATGAGATACTTACGTTATGCCGGTTTTTATTTTCGAGTTCCATGAATTAATTTTTTATATAATAGTTTATAGTAAATTAATTATATTTTGTTAATGTTTCTATTAAAGGTAAGTGTCTTATTTCAGTAAAATAGTATGATTTGATAGAATTTGTCGCAATTCTAGTGCCGGAGTATGGAGTAAAGTAATTTTACACCAATAAACGTGCTATGCAGTATAATAAAATGTACATTCATTTTAAACGTAAAGATGGCTTTAATAATAAATAAGGTATAGTATGCGTCTAGCAAAAAAAAATCAAGTAATAAATATTGACGGCTGATGACAAGTCGTTTCATCCTTTCTCACAATTAACGATATTCAGCTCCACTATTGCAATTGCGACAGTTTCAATCCATCAATGGTTGGGCCTACCTCCCGTGTGTGTCCCATGCTCGTGTCTTCATTAATTTGTGTGTCAATCCATTTTCATCTTGTCACTTCTCATGACGTGGGTCCTCGTAGCGTATCGTACAAACCTTGTCGTTCAACCACTGCCAAAATCTATTTATTGCATTTCCCCACTCGTCATCCAACCATTTCATCCACCTTCTGAAGAAAACGCAAACCAACCTCCCAAAACAAAAAAACCAAGTCGCATCAATTCGGGCCAAGCAACTGCCATTATGTGACTGTGCCAAATTTTAAGTCTACGAACATTATTAGACGTTATTGGGTCTTCCCGGGTCCTAAAGCTAGTAGTTTAATACGATGTGATTTACCATTCTCACTAAAACAGACCGAAAGAATAGTTCAAGGCTTTATCTACCATGAATTATATGCTTCTACAAACTTTTCTTTCTGTTTTTTTTTGTTTTAGTAGACGACCATAATGAGGAATAAAGATTGTGACTTATGACTTTTGTCTTATGTTTGTGATATTTACAATTTTTGTTGACTTGGCTTTTGATAGTAAAATAATACAAAACTGTAATATAACACAGGGCTACTTTTCGTTGAGCACAGGAAAGACGGCACTACATTTCATTATAACAATTCTAATGTAAAGGATATGCTGTAATCAGTATTTGAAACTCTAAGCAAAGTTGAGCTTTATGTCACTTGGTCGATTAAGCACACCAAACAACAAAACACTATTAAAACGAGCCAAATTGGCACCAAAAACTCAGGACGATATGGAAATTGCATAATCGCAATCGCTTCAAGATTTCGGGTGAGATTCTATACTTGAGCGAAATTTACTTAATTGTACTCATACTCACCCATCGTAAATGATAGATGATAAATGATAACGAGAAATCACGGTCGAATCATCCTAGCCATTCTTGAATCTAACGTTCTCTAAGAAAATATAATTTCCGTTTCATCAAATTCGTACACATGATAAACGACAACCGTTCAAGAGCAGAACATTGGACTTCCTCTAAAGGATATGAAGTTCTAATCGCAACCTCGAATATAATTTCTGATGGCCTCGGTATGTTTGAAGTAAAGTATCGTATAGGTAAAGCATTATGGAACGAGAATAAATAGCTATGTACTATAGACTATAGTAAATCAGATGTTAGCATAGTAAGAAATTAAATAAAAGCCTGAATGCATAAAAGTCAAATAGTACATATACCTTCCTAATAAAAGTACACAAACTATATGCATTTTAAGATTTTAGCTAAATGGTTTGGTTTCATTTGAATAATATGTTTTTATATTTTAATGCTTTAAAAGTACTCGAAGTAACGACAATGTTTATTATTTAAAAGTGCTCAGCACAGTATTCTCTTGACTTTTGAGTTGAGGTACACGAAGTGCTTTTCTGTTAGAATAAATTTGGAAAGCATCAAGTGTCGAGAACGTCGGAACGTGCAAGTGGAGGAGAGGAGAAGTACAGTCTGTCTAGTAGTGACGCGGCATGACATTAGTGACAAATAGGAACAGGAAACCGGGCACTTTGCTCAAGAAGGGTGGACAGTAACGCACTGTACGTACCATCTGACACCCATTAATTTATTTCACAGGCGACACACCTTTGACAAGGAATTCATCCGGTTCCCACCCTTCATGACTGCGAAAATCTTTTCATGGTATTCTTGCATGGTTTGCGTTGCAAGTGATTTTACACTTCCTATGGAGGAAATTAGATTACTCAGCTCTCGTGTTCAAGTACACGAATAATGTACTATAATAAAGTGAACTTGCTCTTCATTTTAAAAATAAATTTGACTGGACTATGGATGCATGAATGCATGATGAAACAATTGAATCATTGCACTTTCATCCTCAAAACAGAAAGTTAGCTTTAAAAGGTCCTGAGAAAATGTTGGGAGACGACCATAAAGTTTCTTGGATGCAAGGCAGGGGAGGCAACTTTACCACTTTCGACTTTCCTCACGCAAGAAAGGAAGGCGCAGAAAACTCAGCAGAATCCTTTCGTATACTTAACAACAAGCCTCCGTGCTTCAAGCATGGAGGAGGTGATACGGAGCGCATAAAGATTGCCCGGTTGACTATTTGGTTTACCGGTTTATGACAACCCACACTGAAAATAATGCATGAGGGACATTGCAAGACATGAAATATGCAAATCCCATATGGAATTGTTCACTTCCATTCTCTTCTGCACTTTTAGGAAACAGCCCGACTCAGTCTACTTTCCGTGTCCTCGGTGCGGTCCTTGGCAGAATCCTCTTTGCTTCAGCGATGTTGCACTGAGCGTATCTAGTCGGTTCACCATTTATCATGTAACCACAGGACCGAAAATACAAAATTTATGGTTAATACGGACTCTGATATTGCAAACAGAAATTAAAGATTACACACTAGTAAAAGCAAATTTCCCTAGTCTCCTCAGTTCATTGAATGAAATTAAATAAAGCAATCAGAGCTTGAGTGTAACCTCGACACGGTTTTGAAATGTGAAGACGAAATTATAGTTCATTGACTTCATTCAATCAAACCAAAAAAAACATTTGCAAACAAAAAATTAATGCAAATTAAACAAAAAGTTCCTTGTACAAGGAAACGTCCAAAAGTGAAGAAATTCTAGCAAAAAAGTTATAATGAAAACGAAACACCTGACAAGCTGGACACAAAAAGTACTTTTTAAAGTCGCACCGGGATTCAGTTTCATACAGATTTACGGGAGAGACGAGAGCAATTGAAAGACAGGCCTGTATGAAATGGAGCAAAATGAAATGAACATGAATGAAGTTGGACACAAGCCGACTTGATTCTTGGAGTAGCCGAGCTCTCAGTCTCAGGCACAGCTAGTTGAGTGCTAGTCCTAGTAGCATAATAGCTCAGCTCCTTCACAAATAAGAACCAAGTTGACTTAAAGTTAAGAGGAAAAATTGCATCAAACTCGAGAGTAATTGAACAAAGACCTTGCTTGCATTCGTCTTTGTCCACGCGTCTTAATACGAGAATAGAATTCCTGTCCCAAATATGATGATATGATATGGAACCCCTTCATGTAAGTTACAATCCATTCTATTGAAGCACAAAGGAGGATGCCTTTGCTTTCACTAGAGAAAAATGAAGTTACAAATGAAGGAATGTCAGGCCCTATACGACGCTCAATCACTCGTAGCCATTGCTGAATTTACACGAAAGCATTTGCATTTGTCGTGGTCTCTATATACTAAATTCTTTGAGTGATTCACAAATCACTATTGAGGAGGAATACTATTATAATAAAGCTTTCAATCTTATCTTCCACGGTAAAGTAAAGAAGACCTTTCATGTTTTCAAGTGTGTAAGAATGATACTTCAAAAGCATAATAAAAATGACTTATAGGTATTCCTAGGAAATTAGAAATAAAAAAAGTATAAACACAAACCTGCAATTCTGCCGTAACGTTGGAACATTCGTTCTACGTCTGTCTTCGAACACTGAAAAGTATTCAAATTTCCCACAAAAACACGTGAATTCACTGCTTGAGGGTCTTGAGAATTTGTTTGGTTGCCCACTTTGCAGCTCATTGCAACAGTTGCACCATAAAAGGCGGATTTGGTTGCTGAATCCAAGCGTTGAACCAATCCAGAAACTTGATGTCGACTTTGAATGGGATTGAGAGTGACTTCAAAGGAAGCGTGTTGGTTGAGCACGTCAGCTTTAAAACTTCGGATACACAGAAAGACTCAGGCCAACCGTTGGTAAGAGCCTTCATGAAAAACCGCTTTGAGACGTGATTAAGGTCTTCTTTTCTCTGGTTGGTCACATACAGTTGATCCAAGGAAACGCATCAACTATATAAAAGACAAAAAAGACATCGCTCAATATCATTTCTGAAGTTATTCCTGTTATGAGCATCCTTTAGTTTCAATTAACTCGAATTAACAAACTACTAACTAGATTCATGATCTCTTTGTTTTAAATTATATTAGTCTAACGCTGCTTTGTATTTGTGACAAATATTCAGCTTCCGTCGCGTCGACGGATGATTTGTTTGAGCTGGGTGCCGACAAGGGGTCGGTTCTCTGCAAAAGAGAATGAGGAAATGAAATAATGAATTTAAAGCGCAAAATCTTTGAGGTTGGAGCTTGAAAGTTGGAACACAATACAATGAACAAAACCTTCCATGTGAACATTGCATTCCGTATGAAATGACAGCGACAAGAGTAAAAAATTGACATGTTCACCCGCCTCGTTTCGCTACCGTAGTAAACAGCGCAATAGAAAGATTGAAGTATTTTTAGTCGTTCGTACGGTCCGTACCCGTTTCATTATTTGAACATTCTCAACATTGCTGCTAATTTTTTAGGACTCTGACAAAGTCTGTGACATTGCTTGAAATGAGGGCAAGTAGAAGCGTAAAGGCATTGCGGGCTTTGCAGGAAGTTCGTAGTACTCGCCCTTTTCCATCCATCCTTAAAGGGTTACAGTCACATCTCACATCCTGTATAAAGTACAGTGCATCTTACAGCTTTTGTCCATTAAAACATCATCTCATAGCCTGTACATTTCATACATTAGTTCAGTAAGTTCTTATAACTAATATCAAGTCAAAAACAATATTAGAACAACAATATATTTTATTCTATTTTTTGTACAATATAACAATATACAATATGTACTAATAATTGTCAATTTTGGAAAGGAAATTAATATACCAACAACCGCGATTTATTTTTATGCACTCTCAATGTATATTTGACACACAGTCGATCTTTCTTAGGGGTTCGACTCCAATCTTCCAAAATTAGTGATATAAAGTAGTTTTGGCGATGATGATGATGATGCATGAACACGAAGTGCAAGCTGACACGAGTTGTATAAGTACGGTCAAAATGCCAATTCCGACAGTTATTGGTTCCACACTTTAGAGTACCAAGGAACTCGTATATTTTTACAACACTACAACCATTTGCATTGGTTCGAGAGAACGAGGTTACAAGCTATATAATATAAGAGAAGCCCTAGTTGTAGTCGAATTAATAGCACCAGCAATGTCAAATCACCTCGAAATTTATATCAAAGAGAATGGAAGAAAGCCTTTTGAAATTGTGTGATATCTACATAAAGCCGCCAGAAACGAGGTTCTGAATATGGAGATTAAGTGTTACGTGCGTGCTCTGTTACATACAAAACCATATTCCGTTCATAGTACATGTTCCATAAAATACTGTAATATTAGATCCCGCCATCCAGCACAATAGAAAGCGATTTTTTACAATAAAGCCTCAGCGCAGTTCAATCTTTCGCCATCGTCACGAAAACATTTTTTCACATGTGTACTTTGGTCTTAGGTAGTCATTTTAAAAAAAAATTGAATCGTGCCGATGATGGTTTGTAATGTAGCAGTGAAAAATATAAACCCAACACAAATAATCTTAATAATATCATCTTACAGTAAGCGAAAACTATTAAAATGAAATGCTCACAGAGCATCTCGCATGCTTACTGAGAAAATTATAGTCCTTAAACAACGTAGGCTGAAAGAATTGAGCTGTTTGTTCAAGACATTTTGCTCCTTCAAACCCGTTTCATTGAATCTTCGAAACAGCTCAGACCTCAGATGATTACAAAATACAATCGCTTTATGAGTTCCAATTTTCCATTAAAGCATCAATTCAATGCGTTCGGTTCTATGAAACTTTACGGTTCAAACTATACGACCAGGCCATCACCATTTCAAATGATTGCCTAAAACAATTTAGTATAAATTCACCAATCGAGTTTACCATTTACCAGCCAAGCACAATATACAGCAATACACGGATACAGCATCTGCAAGTCGAGGAGACAAGTGTAGTAATATGGGGCAATGTGACAAAAATGGAATGTAAGAACTCCGGAATCTTCCTTTCACGATACAATATGCAAAACTTGCACTTGCATAAAGAAAGTTCAAAAGAATCCTTATATGGGTCCAATGCAGTTAGTATTAGTCATGAAGTCATGACCATGACTATAAGATTAGATTAGAAAATTCACAACCACTATCATAATTTACAATCCTCGAACGTATACAGTATGACAGCATAGGATAGATTTAGACATTGAAAACAAAAGCATTTCATTTAGTCAATGCAAACATTTGAAGTGTCCCTATGGTCTCCAAATACTGCTCTCCAGTCGCACAGTACATAAATTTATAAAAAGCTGAACATGCGTCTGTGCACGCAGTTGCAGGTAAACCCTTTGACTGTTTACTGTCGACAGTCTGGTCATTTATTAAAGATTCCGTGATTGCTCCCAACTGCCGCTCCCCATTTCATTTCCCACTTTTCTATTCGGTATTAACTTGTAATTTTCCTCTGGCTTCATCGTTTCATGCAAGTGAAAATTAAACACCATTACCATACTACGTACATCTAAAGACTATTTCAACTCATAGAATATAAATATAGTTAAAGATTCCACACTTCTTCTCATGACGATACTCCTGACAAGCGTGGTACATTAAGTACATAGAAAAATAATGTTACTTTCCACGTTATCCATAAATGTAACCAAAAGCCAACGTTATTATTACAAATACAAACCCATTTAATAATTGCATATTATGTATGAATTCACGTCCCTTTACCGAACGATCCACTCTTCATCATTCCATCCAACGACATTGTCGTGCCGTCTGTCTTCAGTCGTCAAATGTAAGAATGCAAAAATGCAATGTAAACTTAACGCAACAGTAGATTCAAAGGATTCAACACAGCTGATTATGTGATTGTGATTACAAACAGTGTATAGGAAACTTGTCTGAACACCATCTGAACACTCCTCAGCAGTTCAGAGTTCAGTTCAGTAAAAAGGCTAGAGTGGGGAGGCGGCGGGGCGGGGATCCGTGTGCTGCACATACCAAATACCGTCACTCGTCACTCGTCACCCACTCACTGCTCAAAATCAAAATCACGTCACAAAGCGCAAGTGCACTCGTACCTGAACAGTACTATAAATATAGTACATACTATACTATAGTCTATATCCATAGTATGGCACCTGCACCTGGCACGGCAAGGAAGGTGTATGCGAAGTACAATATCCAGTCCACAAGTGAGTTAAAGTTTAACTGGCTTTCGTTAGCTTTAATTGTAATTTGTCCTTTTGGAGCGATCTCACTCATAGTCGGGAAGGAAGCTGTTGTTGAAGTACTACATCCAGATTACACCAGGTAACTGTTTAATTGATTTCTCATTAACTCGTTAACAGGTAGAGGGGTGAGAGTTTTGTGGCCGCTCTCAGATTTGGCAAGGAAGCTGCCGTCAAAGTACAATATCCGTTCCATTAGAAAGTTAAAAGTTTAATGATCTTTCGCTCGCCTTGACTGCAGTTCGTTCGTCTCTGCAACGACGTCACTCACGTCGTGACTCACATCACTCGTCGTATTGGGGAAGGAAGCTGTCTTCATAGTACAATAGCCGGACTAAAAGAGAGTAAAATGTTGACGGTTTTTCCATAGCTTGAGCTCATGGTTTGGTCGCATCCACGAGCTCATTCAAATTTGGGAAGGAAGCTGTGTTCAAAGTACAATATCCAGGCTACAAACGAGCCAAATTTTACTCATCTTTAGTTAACTTAACTGGGGTTTGTGCCTCAACTGCCTCACATCATTGTCCAAGGCCTCAGCCTCAAAATTCAAATCGCCTCAATTGAGCTGGTGAGGCTCTCAGTCAGTGCATTGCATTTTGCATATTATGCTATGCATTCCCATACTTTGCGTCTGTCGACACTCTCCAACTCCAATCCAAAGAAACACGTCTGACTTTTCTCGTAATCTGACTTATCTTGAGCAGTGAAATCAATTAATTACATTGAATATTGTGAAGTAATTTATTTAAAATTACTAACAAATCACAATTAATATTAGTATTTTTAATTAATCATGTTTATCATGTGATTGACGTGATTGACGTTTCATTATTATTGGTTTGAAGGGATGTTACAAAGTAAAACAGTTTTTTGCGGATTGGATTAATTCTAATATTTGACAATGAATAATATTGCGGTGATCGGTATGTAAAAGTTTATATGATACAGTTATTTTTTTAATTTACGAAAGATAATAAAAGTTTAGCATTTAAACTTGAAAGATGTTATGAGCTTGAGAAAAGTTATTTTGGTGTTGACAAAATGCTTGACGGAACCGGACAGTTTTGTGACCTGACCAGTGCTGTATTAACATTTGTTTACGGTATTATTTTCATCTGAAACCCATCAATTTTTTAGTAATTTTGGGGATATTGGGATGGGTTTCTATTTGAAGTAGGATTAATACTGAATATTAAATTCTAATGCCATACTTTTCTGTTTTATAGGAAACGGAATGGTGACGGACGACGGTACGACTGACTCGGTAATTTGTGAGAATAGTCCATTCTGGGCTATTAGTTTGATTATGGGAAGCGAATATTAATGCAGAGTTGAGCTTGAGAAGATTGATGGGATGGGATTACATAACGGACGTATTCATTTTATCGTATTTCGTGTCCTAGGAGCTCAGAGAACGTCAGTCGATAATTGATGCTGTCAGAAATGGACGGTGGTTTAGATGCAAGTGACTTTGTGTGAATTCCCTAGTCAGAGGCAGTCAGTAGTACGGAATAATGGCCGGAAAGCATAAAGGGAAGTACACATGAGAGCATTTATACTTCACTTCGTGTAAAGAGAGTGGATCGAAACAATGAGACAAGGGAGATGTTCCAAGTCTTCCAATCTTCCAACTATCAGAGAAATGGGTAAACTTTTACAATTCTGCTTGGAACCCTTAGTAACTATGCGTCGAGTTTGTGTACAATAGTATTTGACCATTCAAAATTTGTTGTTTACAGTAATATAGCAGCAATGGAAGTAATCATTAGAACATCTACAAAATGATTGTGACCGTGCCATAATATAGCTTTGTTCACAACAAACTGCTGATTGTCCTGATATAGCCGGCTCAAGAACAGATGTTGTAGTAGTATAAGGATATTATGCTACAAAGAAAGATACAACATTGTCTCAATATTTAAATCCAGAAGAAGGGATCTGAAAACGGAGACAAGTCCAAATATTTCAACTCCACGATCCACGATTATAAGCGACTGACCGCGTATTCAGACTTTCAGACTTGGAAAGAACATCCGCAGCCATTCATTTTAATAGGGGAAGCTATAAGAATGCAACTGAAAGGGAAAAACGGCTCTAAAGCAAATCAGTCAGAGTTATGATGCGGTTATTTTTCGCTGCTCGTGAAGCGCATACTCTTGGCTCCCATTACTTCATATATGCACAATATTTGATTGTTACGAGTTAGTATATACTTCGGGAAAACGAAAACCCTCTGCAGAAGTACTAAGGTACTTCGGTTAGTTCAGCTCCAATGGAATGGCTTACAAATACAATGTACTACAATCTGCAACAACTGTTAGGGTTAACATGCATGAACAACGCTGAAGATTTTTATTATACTTTTGTAGGAAAATATGCCGTCAACTGGTACGACCAATGCGATATCAAACGGGAGTCCCGAGTCCCGACGCAAAGAATTCGTGAAAGAAACCACCAAAAACGATAACAAGCAGCGGAATCAGATTATTACGTTTAAGCTGCCTTTTATTCTGCAGCTAGTAATGTAAGCTTGTGTAAGCTAAAGAATGTTGAATGCACAGGTTCCGGATTCCAGAAAGCTTACATCAATAATTCCAATACAATGCGTAAGAACATTTCACTAATTTGAGTATACTATATTTGTTATTCCCCGTTGCTGTGAATTTATAAAAGATAGATTTATATTTGTATGCAATCTTAACTGAAATCCATAATGGAGTTGCAGAAAAAGATGAAATATTGAACGAGCGTGAGTCGTGAGTGCAGTCAAAGACAGACACGGTGTATTGCATATTGCATTCGAGAAGAAAGCAAAGTAGGGAGGAAAACTGCCTGGTTGCAGGATGTCAGTGTGCCCCAAACTCTTTGGTCGTGAGCACCATTGCCCTAAGGTGTACCGTGTACGTGTAGTTAAGTATTGCATTCAGCAGAGAAATGAGTAACGAAGTAACGATAAACCCACGCACAAACTTAGCACAACCTCCCTCATATCTCCGACCCTCTTCGCATCTTATCACTGAATTGGATTTCTGAGCCAGCTGATGCTCGATGAGTTACGACTTGACAAAAAGTCTTCTTCCAGAAAGCTGTCGAGTCGAGACAGTTGAAGAGATAACTCCCCGTAAAAGTCTCTATAAAAATAAGTATTATATAACTTGTTCTATGCCTTCAATATTTATACTCAAAAACTTCCAATGTTAAATGCACACATGTCCGGATGTCAATTGACATGTGACTTGCTTACTGTGACGTTTAAATCACTTTTTGTTCATATTCTGTAGAAATGGAGTTGTATGCAGAGGAGAGCCAGAGCCTAATGTATAATTGCATTACGATGTTTTTGCGTTACATATTCAATCGTGGACAGAACCAGAGACGAAGAGGCAAAGGGAGACAAAATGCCAAGTGTTCAGCACGAATGAACAATAGTCAGAGGTCAGGCTAACGACTGAATGTGCATGAAGTAAGGACAACTCGTCCGAACTTTGAATTAGTCTCGCTGTGATTCAATTTTTTCCTCGTGGGACACTTCTTTCTCACTCTGCGTAGGAAGATTAAACGTTGCTGTCATCCTTAATTAAAAGTCATGCTGACTGACTACGCTTCACGATTCTGTTAGAGCAGTATTTTTCACTTGAGCTCATTTTTCGTCTAATAAGCATAATCAACTTACAGAATCCGTCTGATCGGTTTACATCAAACGAATTTCTGTATAAATAAACAAAATATTTTTTGCTTACACAGAATGAGAGTACTTAAAATGAACGACGTACTAGGTTCGATAAGAATAATACATTAAACTACTTAAAAGACATTTTGATTGCGTCGTGAGGATGGTGTGCTAATGATCACATTGAATGGTTTGAAAGTTTAAAGGTATCTTCCATCCACAAATGACGGCAGTCACCCAAAATCTTAACAGCCCTACAAAACTAACACATGGATGCATTAAAACATGTTTTGCTGAGCCCAGCAGTCAGGTGCTCTGACTACAAAACGCCTTCCCCTCAATGGTTTGAGCTTGTTTTGGTTTGCACATAAGCTTTGGACGAGGATGGCATTCCAAATGATTTGCAGATTTACAAGTCATGTATCTGGAGCAAATCTCAGCCGGAAAGATCAAGTGTCGCAAGCTTGTATTTCTAGACTAAATAACATATACTCTGCCCTTTGTTAGTCTGTCTCGATGTTTGTGTTCTGCTTCACTGGAATGCATTCAACTTTTGCTTATGTTGACATCAATCATCATTTAACATCAGACATATTTTTGTCTCTTCTCTTCTCCTCTTCCCATTGCCTAATTGTGCTTGACGATCACGTATTCCCACAAATCCTCTATTATCCTATATCTCACCAAATATATTCAAAATAATATTTGCTGTTATACAACAAAGCGTCGCCTTTTTCATTTAATGAATCTACCACGCAGTATCTGGACAATTTTAAGAAAGCTTTTTTCCTCAAGGGCTTCAACAATATTTGAAGGATGTCCTAGTCCTAGCTTTTGTTGATGACGACGCTAAAAACTAGTAAAACGCACCATTTCAGATTATATGAGGACAGTTTCATGAGAATTGTGTCACTTAAATGTCGTATTAAATCTACCTCTTATTTATTCACTGAAACTTTGCGTATAGCACTATTTGGTTAGTAAAGAATTACTGCATTAATAAGAGCAGACTCTAGACTCTAAAAAGAAGATGAAATATTGAAATGCTACATTGAAACCCTACATTCAAAATGATGAGAAACCTTTAAAAAGTCGATGTGTAAAGCCAACCAGGAACGGATGCAAATTAAAAATGTAAGCTGAATGAAGGCGAATGCAACAACAATTCATTCATTCAGAGTCAAAGCCTGAGGATGAGGACCCTCCCGGACTATATTTCTCTTAGCAAGAGAGTTCCAGTTTGTTCCCTTGACACACCCGTGACTACAAAAAATTAATTGTGTTGTCAAGGGCTTATACATGTAAGCTTTCCTTTCCAATCGAACGTTAAAGCAGCACTTAAATAATGTCTTCTATGCATTTTATAATTTTCTGTGCACGACGCAAGCTTCCATGTTTTCGAAAACCTTTGAAAAATGACATTAAACATAGTTAACTTTGTTGGAATCATCTATATAATCAAGGGTATAACGGCATAAAACGGACAGAAAACTACGCAAAATGCTATAATTTCATAAATATCTCAATATGCCCCAAAAATTCCAGCAAGTCAAAGATTTCATACTTTGAACACTTTGAAGTTCAAACTCAACACGCAGATGAAAACCTTATCAAATAATGTGTTTCGACTTTCGAGTTTTACTTATAGTTATGATGAATTGCTTTGGACTTCTTTTCATCATTACGAGAGTGTACTTTTTCGTGTAATCTTACAGTGCGGAAGTGTTGAAAAACCGTGACTTAAAAAGAAAAGCGGTTCGTTTGCACAAAACTAAACGACGTAATTAGTGTAATACACTGCCGTCCAGACATGTTTGACAACTTCATAATATTTGCTAATTAGCATTTCCTACAGTTACAGAACCGACGCGGCGGCATACTACAGAAATCCCGTATAACCAAAGGTCATGTAAAAGTGACCATTGACTTTGAAGTTTTTGTTACTCTAAGTTGAGAATTCCATGAACAGAAAAGTGCTTACGCTTTCACCATCACATTTTATTGTAATTAAATGGATTAAATGAAATTGACTATACACAAGAAATTTAGTGCATACTTAAGTAAGAGTTGGAAAACTCTTCCGTTCGTAGTGATTACATTAATGAAACAGAAACCGTTAAACGTATAAGACTTGTAGCGTTTGATCAATGTCAATACGAAGTCGACTTCTCACATTTAATTACGCTCCTCCATCAATCACAAGAAATAGCACGCGAAAATGATGGAATAAAGGCGATAAGGGGCAAATTAATTAGCAACTAGTTGTAGCATTCAGGTTCTGAAATCAAGAAATTGTTAGCTGTTTACAAATTCACCCACAAGCAACTCAAAACATGAGCGAATGTAACTTCTAATCACACGGAACACGAATCAAGAAATGTGTTTTGAACACAGAATGACATCAATAAATCATTCTAAATGATGAGTAATTGTTCGTTTATCCTTTGTTCACATGACTCAAACTAAAAGAAAGTTTTTTCGAGTTGTGAAAGTATGAGCACAAAAATTGAGACTACTCCATTAGAGTTTTCATATGATGAGAAATACAGTAAAAGGCCCCTGTGGGCATTTCTTCCTTTTATCCTTTTCTTTACGTTGATTCTCAAAGGACAACTCAAAACACAAGTCAAACATCTAAAGTAAACATTAGGACTTGTGACATGCTTCGCCTCGAGTGGTCAGTGTTTGCAAGACATGCAAGTAAGTCGACGAAATAAAGATGTTTCACAAAATTTTGGAAAAGGTAAGCTCACAATTTGTAGGTTCGCCTTCCATTTTTTCAGGTTAAAAAGAGCGTACAATAAGAAACAATACCCCAATTAAGAACTGTGTACATGTAACATTGTGTAAAATCAGTGATGCATTTGCGCAATCAACTAACATTCAAGATTCCACCAATGCAATAATGAAAATGATTATATGATGAACCACAAATCAACAACAATGATTCATGAAAAGGACGGGTTGCCCGAAACATATAGCATTCATTAAAGAAGCTGGAAGCATGAAAAAAGAGTTTGCATTCGGATCTGAAAAATAGTAATTCAATCCATTTTCCATGGTGCACACACTTTGTAAATAATTTAAGTATACTATAGAAAATGTTCCCATCTACATGGAACATGTGTTGCTGAAGATACTCGAAGTGGAGTGGAGTGAATCGCATAAATCTGAATGGTATTATAGTGTATTACAAACCAGTGCCAGACATGAAAATACAGTCTACTGCCAAATTGAAAAGTTTGAAGAGTGCTTTGTACGAGAGGCCTAAATTGGTTGAAGCGAAGCTTAAGTATTGAATTATTTGCTGGTTGTTCTTTCATTGATTCAAAGGATTACATTTTGCCACTTCCGCACTTAGCAGGTTTAGTAGATTTATAATAATTCACAATAACAACAGACGTGTTTGGAATCAAATTCATCGTTTTCTTCAGCTTTGAAAAATCAAAACCAAGTCTTTACAAATACAAAAAAAGTTCATACTATACATAGAAGAAAAACAAGTCTGATCGAGAGAACTTGTAATCTACAGACATGTAACTTCAAAATTATTTGCTGAATCCAAATTTCTCAACTTAGTGCTTTGCCATGCACTTTGAAAGACGTCTCACAAAAAATTTATGGCCCTCCAAAGATGAGCACACCCATTGAGTAAGTCCACACTATCGACCGTTCAAATCTAAATCTGTTGCACACACGGCTCCACCTAATTTGAAACTAGTCTCCCCAGTTGAAATAAACACAGTTGTGTCGTAGAAAGATCGTATAAATACAAGGCAGAAAATTTTACACGCCAGAAAAAAGGCAAGTTCGATATTGCCTGCTACAAAATTCCATCAAGCTTAGAAACATTTAACTTTCATTCAGTCAAATTATCACTTGCACTTGCTCGTTCGTATAGTACGTAGTGTAGCGAAGAAGTGCTTTCTCAAACTATGCTTGTTGACATGAATCTTGTCGTAGAAGCAGCATTTGCGCGTCGACATCTGATAATCTTGGTAATGTGTATTTTTACTGATGTTACGCTTTTATGATTGATGATAACTGCGCCTAGGTAAACACTCAGTTTAATGTCATTAGGAATCAAACAACTTGCATCTCAAAGATACTTCATGGAATTCGTAACTTCATCGAGTGTTATGATTTATTGTGACAACGTTGTCCAACTTCATTAAAAACTCAATTTCATACATTTATAATACAAACCTGTCGTTTAATTTTCACTTGAGCAAGCAGAATTTTTAATGTCATCACAAGAATAAACATTCATCCTATCGTGTTTTAGTGATGAGTCACGACCACGACTCGTGGGTTAGTCTTTTAGCTTAACGATTAGTTTTTAAATGGTCGTTTTTAAATGAAAAATAATAGTGAAGCGCAAGCAAAACAAAAGCAAACATTTTCAACGTTTCTCATTTTACCATCATCCAATTCTAGTTGACAACAGGCACTTTTGAGGATTACATAACCCAAGAGATGTTAAAGCTGTTGTTAAAAAAATGATAGAAAACATACCATCGCAATTTGGACTTCTTGCTGTCATATATAGTATAGAAAACGCAAGTACTTGTGCAATGTGCAAGGACTCCTACGACAGCAGAACAGTACAGAGTATTAAGCAGTTGAAGTACAGTGGAACCAAAATGTGAAAACCAAAAGTGCTCATGCTCAGTGGGAAACTTCACTTCAGTTCCGCAAGTATTAGAAGCATTATACAAGACTATGGAATCTACAATGCATTTGCTCTATTGATGCTACCCCTTCTCTCTGTTCAACAGTACAAAGTATACAACAGTTCGTCAAGGAAAGCGAACTCTGAACTGAGCACGAGGGAAAGTATTACGTTACATAGCCACATAGCCAGCAGGAAGATGAGCAGGTGAATCAAATCATCTCACAGTCAATAATAAATAGTCCACTTGCTACAGCGGGATTTACTAACACGCTCATTGTCAAGTCAAAGTGAACGGTAATCCTATGTAGAGGAGCAGAGGTGACTTTACAAGACAATATTGATCCTTTTAAGATGACTACCTCATTCGGAACAATCCATCTCTAAATACAGCTAATTTCATTCATCCACGGAGCATTCTTCTCATACTTCCCTCTGTCATAATCAAAGCAAAGTGTTTTCATTAGAATGAATTCTGAGTGACTGACGAACTCACTTGCAAGTGCGCCTTTGTTTTTAGTACTGACAGCGTGACAGGAGTTAGACAGAATCCAGTACTAATATTAATTTACTATAATTATGTACACACGACGAACCAATGGCAACAAGCTTCCAAAAATAGCATATATATTCTTTGAGAAATGTCTACTAAAATCTTCATCTTATTTATTTCAATGCATTTTGAATTGCTGTCAAATTACTTATACATAATTCCATTCGCTATGCGATGTTGTGCCTATGTTTAAGAAACCTATTATGCTGTTATGACAAAGGTGAAGCTTAGACTAAGCCTAAAACCATATTCATGTTTAAGTATGAGAAAGACTCAGTTGTCCTAAATAATAAATAATGTTAATTTAGCTTTTACACATCAACAGCACTGCATGATAATTTAATAACGAATTAACATGCATGTAATTTAATAATTAAAATATGAATCTAAGAAAAGAAATCAAAAGTTTAGAATAGAGAAGAAATTCAATTTTACCTTGCATAAATGTATACTATTCTCGGCTTAGGAGCAAGGAAACTTTCTCCGGTTGTATATTTTCATTTGTTTAGGTTGCATACACGACACGACCAAAACGTGGATGGAAAGTTTGAGCAAGAATCAGACGGCGTGCTGCCGTGGTCACAGCGAGGGCTTTGTGTGACTAGCTTAATATATTTACCGCTACCCTGAACCTCCAATTACCGCTTAGTTTCCACAAGGCTCTAATTATACAAACCAACGCGCTTTGAATCACCGGTTAGGTACCTTCACATGAGACCAGCATCCAACCTTTCTTTAATATTTTTGCATGCGACTTTTTTGTACACAAACCAGAATCAACGAGTCCAGGTCAAAATAGTAGTATGAAGTTCAAAAAAGTGATAAATATGACCTGACCTAGTATTACGCCAAAAGGGAAAAAAGATTAAGTAACTTTACTACTGTTTCCATGATTGTTGGAAAGAATAAAGTTGGTATGAAGATAGAGTGAAGTGAAACTCGATTTTGGTTCAGGAATGTAAAAAAAGGAGAAAGTTTTAAGCAGTGCAGTGCAATAAAGTGTAAATATGATGGGAAAATGTGTAGTTCTTTCCTGTGGCAAAACCTTCCCCACACACCAAACACAGAGCATTATTATGTCTCCACTGAGTAGGTTGGGAATTTCGTATTTCATAAGAAATGCATGAGAAGACTCGATTTCAGCATATCTACGGTTCAAAGTGTGTTTACTTATACTATTCCTTTGCGGATTCCTCCTTTGTTTATATTTTTTACTACGAAATCCGAAAACCCATTTTCATGGGTATATAAAACGTTGAAAGCATTCGGGAAAGCATATGACAGGTTAACCTTACAAAAGCTAAAGCTACCTACAGTCAAATTCCCAGTATGAATACCTTTATACTTAATAAGTTTACGTTTCCCTTGGCCACGTCGGGTTACCGTGAGTCTCTAAAGTGAATTTTTACTTCATGCATCTATACAAGGTTATGGTCATCAGGAAAAAATGAAGAAAGCGAAGCCGACATGTAATTCGGTTGCCTCACAGCAAAAAGTTTCCCCAAATCCTATTTACCAACACAAACTTTCTTTCTACGGGAACATTCAGGAAACGAAGTTGCTCAAAATAAAATGAATTCTTCATGTAATCCAAATCGGAAGACCCTTCTAATACACTTGTGCACTGATTATTATTTAAAATAGTATAAAAGAATGCTTTTGTATTTACATACCTGATTAGTAGAAGATGATGGTTTGCTGATGCTGATGATGCTACCGCTTTTGTGCTTTTCTTTGCGAGTTTCAAATACGTGATGCAAAAGGTTTCTTGTACCAGTTACACCACTTTGAGTTCGTTAACGAGTTCATCACAACCAAATTTTCTCTAAGCCGTATTACAAAGTCCGCTAAATTTGCGAGACTGAGTCAAGGACCGACAAAAGAAACGCCAAGATAAACACTTATGGTTTTGCAAAATACTACTGTAGCCTGTAGCAGCTTAAGAAACAATGTTAGACAACAAAATTACGATACAGTTCAAGTTGTCTCAAAAGAACGGAAAGTCGTCTCAGCCCAACGTTGCATGAAGTTGGGCTTGTGCAAAGAAAAGCCAATTTTTTTGGAAGTTTGTACAATTTGTAATTTCATGAAAGTAGGGAAACCAGTAGACTTTTCGCCGTTTTTGGAGCGTTGTGCTTCGGCAAAGAGAGGATTTTGACTTGATTCTTTGAAGATGTGGGAAATCAGTAGAGTTGAGAGTGTGCGTGGTTGAGTTGACGCTTGATAGTAGAGAGACTGTGTGTATGGATTGAAGTGCAATGAACAACTGAGACTGGAGGACAAGGCGAGTTGTGAGAAAAGAGTTGAGAGAACCAAGTCAGTGCGGTGCGGTGGGCAGACGACTCTCACTCACGAAACGATGAGAGACTCGATCCTTCAGCATGTGCAGCAAAAGCAACGCAACATTCTCGTCGTCAGCACAGGAATAAAAGGAAGCTGAGAAGGTCTCAGTCTCCCAAATATTGCTAGCTTTATAGCAAAATTCAAGTCCTCGTTTCGTTTCGTTTCTCTATTCCCTTCCCTTTGCCTTCTTTCGCTTACTTCCTTCCTTGTGCGTTGCGTTGTTGCAAAAAAGTACTTGGGAGAAGTCTCCGTCCACTGCAATGCATTGAAGATGCTGGCTCTGATGTGAATGTGAGGTTTCAAAGTCTGAACTCAACCTCAACTCACTAGAAGACTAGAAACATTTCCCTTCGTCTTCTTCCTTCTTGTTAGCAATGCGCTGGTTTCTCTCCCTTGTCTAAGTATTTCCTTGTATGCTTTTCATCGACTACAGACTCATTCTCAGACAGCAGATTCACATTCCCATTTAGTGCTTTCTTTTACCCTTCAAAATGGAAGGCACTGCAAAACTCGTTTTTTGACATTGTGACACTTTCTATTCCTTTTCACTGTACTAATTAACGTAATAGTAAAGTATGTAATAATGTTATATATTCGCTTGACGGATATGACGATGACTGTAATTCTTAAAAACTAACGAGCTAATGTTACTGGCTGCAATAGGTTCATTTCACTGGGTGTTATTAAAATTGCTCCACTAAATATAAATGATCATCAGTGAGTTCTGATTATGTACGGATAAAAACTAATGAAAAAAGTAAACTCGAATTGTTTGATAAGTGAAAGCAAAACGTCACGTCATGGGAAAACACAGAAAGGACAGAATCTAAGCTGCGGTTCTGCGCAACTTAATATTTCATGGTGTTTGACTCATCTTCTTGTCAAATTACATCAAGAGTACCAGGATCCACCGAAGTAGAAAAGCACAAGTTTTCTCCCGGTGACGTACGGCTGGTTGGCTAGTTCATTAACATTTCCCATGGAATTTCCTAACATTCTCCTGGACACCTTAACTTATAACTTTAGCACTAGCGATTCAAGAATACTCACAGGGGAGAGACTCGAAAGTCATTCCATTACGTTAGTTCTGTATCCCCTCCCAGCTTCCATGAGAATTTGTATTTTTGTACGTAAAAAATACAAAATTCGGTTGCGATTGCATTGAATTCCAAATTCTATTTTTTCACAGTACTGCTTTACTTTATGTCAATATTGAAACCTTTTAATGCGAGTCTGCTGCTGTACCTATACAAGTTTTTCCTGCAAGAGAATATTTTAATGATAATGGTTTTTCAGTTTAAAATTGTACAGGAATCGTACTGATGGAATTTCGCATTAGTAACTGGACATAGACATAGAAGAGTTTTAAGTATTTGTTATTTGCGCATTGAAGTTGAAGTAGTACGGGGTGTATAATCTTTAGAGTGCAGTGTATACACAAAGAAGGGGGTGAACAGTGAACTGTAGGCAAGGAGGGACATAAGATAGAGATAGCATTGGAGAAGAGAAAGCGACCGTAATAAGACGCAGTGTTCGTGCGGAAATGCGAATGTCTCAACAGTTCAGTGAAACATTATAGTGGAAGTAGCATCGGAGCAAAATGTGACACTATAGCCTTGGCCATGCAAGGATAGCTAGCCCAAGATTTTTCTTCGTTAGGTTAGGCTTTATAAGTAGATACAGTTTTGGGAAGAGTAAGAGCAAGTCAAAACATTGCATTGTGTAGTGTTTCAAAGAGAGTTCGCACCACTTCCTCAGTTCCTCTGCATTGTAGACAAAGAAAAAAAATCATGAGATTGAAGACTGAGTCAAGGCTTCGACCACAAAATGAAGTCAGAGCACGTACGCTTACATTACTTCCCCTCCTCTCTTCCGAATGCTCACTTCTTCAACTTTCACACCAAAAGAGATAAAAGAACGTCCAAGTGACATTTTTCCAAAACCAATCTAGAGGGAGAATCAACGTCGTTTGTGTTTTCAACTTTTCTTTCATATCATATTGACCCAAACTATCATTCAAGGATGACATAATAAAATGACATGTACTACTGACAATAAATTACTAGTTGTTTTTTTTCTCAGTACATTACTCAGTGAAAGGTGCAATGTATAGCGTCCATTCAAATTCAAGATTCAAGACTTTGTGTTGTGTATATAGGTACGATAGGTAGGTTCAGAACAAATTCAAAGGATTCAACTACCTCGCACGCTTCCATTATATTCGAGTACATTGCTTCTTCCAAGAATTTATCAAAGCAACGTCGCGTCGTTGAGTACTTCTATCACCTGAAGAAAAATAGGGGTGGAGTTCTGAATCTAAAGGCAAGTTTCCAAATAGTAGTAGGAACTTGGAAGTTGATTTCCAGAAAAAGTACAGGCCGACGACGTGGAAAGAATTTTGAATTACACCCTGAAAATTTTAACAGCACTATATGAATGGACTTGATGTATATACCTACTGATGGCTGCGGAATAACATGAACTCGTAATCAAATGGAGGATTTGAATAAAATATGTAGTGCGCTACACACTTCTTCAAACATAACCCATTTTAATACTTGGTTCAATTATAAGGATCTCCCATTTTTCAGAATCTTCTTCAAAGGCAAAAAATGTTATATAAAAAACTATTATGCAACGTGCTTGTATAGTATGGTGAATGGAATAGAAACGGTATTCATTAAAAATGTGACCATGAAGAGAAGCGTGAATTGCACGCGTGTTCAGTAAGTCGTAAATTAACGACAAACAGTCGTGATGAAGCCAAAACAAAATTTTGATTTAACTATATTAAATATACTTTAAATACCCTTGTTTCATCTTACACGCAAAATATATCTTCCAGCGAATGAACTAGGAATCCTACTAAATAATATAAAACAAACAAGCTAGACTTGAAGGTGTGATGCGAATAATTTCCGGACACTTTCACGCATTTGAATGTTATTTCTACGTTCTACGCTTTTGAACTTCACTTAAATTAACCAATAAAGTTGCATAAGCAAGAGGAGAGAGTTTCATTTCCCACGCGTTGAGGAGGTGTAGACATCAACGTCAACTTGCCATTGCAGCATAGCCACTGACTATGACGTGACTACTGACTGACGGAGGCCCCAGGAGCAAAAGCAAGTAAACAGGAGAAAACCTTTGAAAATGACGCAAACTAACGCGGATGAAGAACCAGACATAGTTTTATGTAAATATTGGACCATTAAGTAGTCGCCCGTTTGCAATCTACTATGTTAGTACACTCCCATGATTGGACAATGTCAACCTAAGAATAAAACGGAACAATGTTGTCCTGTGTACACTGAAATGTTGGGTTTCAGATATAATAAGTAGTTAACGACTGAGTTAATAATTATTATGTGTCTAGATTTTTACTTTGATTATGTGTCTATATACTACATGCTAATAGGTATTCTTTTACAAAAATATTCTAATGACAGGGTTGCAATTTGTCACTTCAGAAGTTGATAGCGTTCCGATTCAAACTGGAAATTATGATTTCATAAAGGATAAAAAGAACAACACCAGGAATTTGGCAGGGCACGTTTTATATTTCAAAAAATATAAGTGGTGTGTTGATGTATGAAGAATAAAATAGTGTAGGACTTGAAGAGTCTGACTGCATTAGGAAAAGGCAATATTTCTTCAACCTAAATATTATTGTTGTATTGTAAGATTTAATAGGCTTCAAAGCTTTCTCTTTTGTAACGCTGCTCTTCAGCCGAAATGATTTACTAGGAGTTGATCCCGAGTGCTATTTCGATCCAGCGAAATCACTGTTATTTCCAATTAGGAGACCCTCTGCTGACCTCGATGTGACCCATGAATTTT
>JABASF010000786.1:0-32033 GCA_019776145.1 Harlomillsia oculata
CCATCATTATTGACCACTTTCATGTCACGATGTCACGTATCCCACCATTCCACCAATATACACACTTCAGTGGAAAGGGAAACAATGTATAATACAATTGATTTCAATAATGAATGAGGTCGTGCATTCTGATCTTAGCACAATGAAATCTTATCTAATATTTCGCCCGTACTTGACCCTAACTTTGGAATTGAAGTCGGAAACCCTGAATTAATGTACATTAAACATTTCAGTTTGTCTTGAATGTACATACGCCTGACGTTAGTTTGAACAGTCGTTCATTGGCATTTTAACGAGACTGTGACGAATTGAACAGTTTTACATAATGGAAGGAACATTAGTATTAGCTGTGATTCTCAGTATCTCGTTGCCCCATTTGTGCACGGCGGAGACAATTCAAGTTGGAATCACGCATTATGGTGATGTTCTTGGGCAACTTCAGAGCTTCCAAGTAAATGTTAAAATTAATACCAATCTGAATTAAAGCTTTTGCTGTTCTTTTTCATGAAAGTAATAGTATTCATTTTAATTACTAGAAAGGTAGCAATCCACCAAAGACTTGCACACCAATCGAAACGAATTGCGTGGGTGGGGTCGCCGAATTAATGGGACATATTAAAAACATAGAAGAGACTGATTTTAGTCATTTGACAAATGTTTCCAAACTTCGATTTTCAACTGGGAACTTGATTTCTGGAGACAATGGCTGGCTTTCCGCTCTGAATGCTGATAGATTCGATGATCAGAATGGATATAAATCCTATGGGAAAATGTACCACGATTCATGGCCGAGTTTCAGTCAAGAAAACTATTATCTTCCAAATGCTACAGTAAGATATTTAATGTTGTAGATTGTAGATTAAGCTAGAATGCTTGACCAGCAAAGTGTGATTCTAATTATTACTACCACTACAAGGTTTTAGGAGTACGAGAATTTGACGGTGGTATTGAATCCTTGAACAATTATTTGAACGAATGGAGACCAATCAAACCCATTGTCTCAAATGCCAGGTGCATGCACGACATTGTCAACCCTGAAAAAACATTTTGTGAGCATATTCAAAAGTTTCAAGTCTTGGGTCTGGGAAAAATGAATATTGGAATCGTTGGATTCGTAGATCCTTTAGTCATGGTAAAATTATGCTATCATTTCATTCATTTTTCGTGTGTGTGTGTCATACAAACCCGTGTCATCGAAATTAATGAATTTCAGACTCACTCCGAGCCAGGAAAAATAGAATTCTCTCCCATTGTGGACGGATTAAAAACTGTTATATCGGATCACTTAGGTACTAAGACTATTTTTGCTATTGGTTCAGGAGTTTTGCAGACGGCCAAGGATATTCTAGATAATATTCCACAAGTCAAGTTGGTTATCCTCGGAGATATTAATGAAAACGGTACCACCCCAATTCCCCAATATAATATGCAATTTCTTAGGTTTGTGTAATTGAAATAAATTATTTGTCGAGGTTCAGAATACCTCATAAACCATAACAATGGTTACATTGTGTCTTCTGGAAAGCACGCTGCGACTCTTGGACGGTTATTGTTGGACATTGATGTGACGACTGGTGATATCAGTAAAGCTGATGGGAAGTTTATCAACAACGATGCAACTGTCCAAGCAGGCAAGTCCGAATTCGAATCAATATTTTTCATCTTTGTAGTAAAGTATATTGTATTAGGTAAATACAAATTACATCATTCCACTTTGCAGACGACAATGCAAACAGAAAAATTTTAGAGTTAGCAAGCAGTGTTAAAGGCAACGCAGACGACAAGGTAATTTTATTAATGTTAAAATTAATTATTTGACAAGAAATAATGAATTATGTTTATGTGACGGGGAATTTTCATTTCATTTTTCATGAAATTCAGAAAGTTGGAGTAACAAAAGTGAATCTGAATGCTACAAAATCATCATGCTGGAAGTCAGAGTGCCTTCTTGGGAATTTGATCACTGATTCGATGGTTCATTGTGCTTTTAACAATAAATCTGAAATTGCGAAAAATCTACCAGCAGAATTAGTCGCTATCTGGCACAGTGGTTCCATTGGTGGATCAAGTTTGCCTGCCAACCGTATATCTAAATTAATACTTTAATATTAAGATGTTATTGATATTGCGCTCATAATTTGTCAACATCGTCAAAATGAACGCTTTGGACTCCTACAGGGGACATTTCTTTAATGAACGTGTTCAAATGGTTACTGTACCCGAACAAAGCTACGTTGGTAAGTCTTCGAGGATCAACTTTGAGGAAAATGTTCAACGACAGTGCACAAGTGCTTGGAAGCGAATATGCGAAATGGGGTCAATTTTTACAAGTATCAGGTAGACCAGTACAACATCCTCTTTTTTGAACATTTTCAAATATCAAATCGGTATATTCTAATTCCGGAATTTCACTTCATCTCATTTTATGATTATAGACGGTCTACAAGTCGTTTACCGTACAGACTCGAACACAGCAACCGTTGAAAGTCTCAAAACATTGCAGCTTGAAAATGGAAATTTGCATTTGGTGGATGTTGACGATTCTAAAAAATACACTCTTATCGTACCATCACATTTATCCAATGGACGAAACGTATATCAATACCTTCCAGGAATGCTGGAATCTATCGGCACTGGACATACACATCGACAAGAAATTGGTCTGGACTTTCCCTAATTCCTATATAACTTTCACTTTTACATTTCCAGTTTCACATTCTAAGGATCGAGAATTCTTATTAAGGCTTTTTGATAAGATATGAAATTTACAAGGTGTTTTTGAACTTGTTTTCCAGCTATGGATTCGGAGTGCATGAAAAATTATATAGCGGCCATGGGAGTAATTACCACGGGATCTTACAGAAGAATTTTCATTAATGAAATTCCTCCTGAGATTTCCACGAATCATCCCACGCCATCAACAGAAGAGACAGATCCAACTTCTACTGACTCATCTACACATGAGACATTGCAGCCTACCAATCCCACCAGCACATCTCCGTCAACCTCCACGAAATTCGGATGAATCGGGCAGTAAATGCTCCGAAGACAAGAGCATTTTGGGCACTATCGTTCTCACTGTAGGAGGTAAAGTGGTAAAGTTACGACTCGTCCCTACTTTGCTTTTCCTTTGGTGGACGAATGAAGATGAGTAAAATGAATACTATAGAACTTTCTTTTCGTATGTTTTATACGCAGTGACATTGCTTGTTGTTTTCATCATCCTTGGGTCTCTGTTTGCCCTGGCAGCCCGGCGCAGTGGAAGACGAGCGAATGAAATGATGCGTTATCTTATTTCCAAAGACAAACCCAAACCTTTCCATTCTAACTCTTTTACGGCTGGTATATAAACTCGCCTTTATGATTGTTTTAAACGGAATCTGGATTTTGAAATTTATGCAGTAATCAAAATAAAATGCAATGCGGATTATACAAAATGTGACTTAACTGATCACGCTGGCCCATCATAAGCTTGATTTCAAAAGGCATTCCCTATTGTGGGTACGAACTACGGAACCACATGCAATTCATTCGTTCTGAAATGAAATCTCAAACTCTCAACTGTCGAATAATACCGAACTAGTATACTCACTACTCACCCATTTGCATTTAACTATTATAGCTTATAACTATCCCTTCGTCTTAATTTAGTCGCAGCATTTCTTCGGCTAATTACCCTCCTAATGCCAAGTTCCCAGAAAACGTCTTGATTCCTGCTGCTGCTGTCATTATATGTAGTTCCCTGTCAAGCAGACTAAACATTAAAACCATAAGGTAATAAAAATTGTCTGGTTCCACTTCCACGTACCAAACCTTTAAAATACTCGACCAAGCTCCTTTCCATTGTCTGTAATCAACAGCGTCGCACCAAAGACCAAAGGTTGGTCTCATTGAGTCTCATTGTGTTACATATAGTTAAAGCCGACGTATAAATGATTTTATGCGACATTTTACGAGTACTCGGAACTGAAGCTGTATTCAATTATTGTCATCGCATTCTTTCAATATGAGAACATCATGTGTTTTCCAATCCTTAAACTGAAATAAGACTGTGTCTCTTCTCTTGTTAACTCGTTATACGTAGGTCTCGTCGAAATGAAATGTCGTCTTGTCGTATTCTTAACGCAAGTGCTGGAAACTTAACCATTAAAGCCCCAAGTACCCAAGTAGGAGGGGTAGTCAATGTAAGTTCCCAAGATGCCGACTACCCCGTGTGGGGAATTCAAAAAACAAGCCCAATATGCCGAGTACCGTGAGTACCCCCTATGCGGGTAGTCAAAATAGTTCCCAATAAGCCGACTACCCCTCTACGGGTAGTTAGGGAGGTAGCCTAGTTTTGCTTCAGGTTGCAGTTGCAGTTGAGAATACTTATGTACCTGTAACGATTTGAATGAACGTTGATCGCAAGTCCTGTATAAGCAGTAAACGCCAAGTAAACGCATTGTTGATAAGTTACAATATAAAATAGCAGTTGTTGCATGATTCAGAATTGTGTGATTCATCTCCATAATTGTTGAGAAACATCAGTTTTGTCTTGCAACACGGAACCATCAAACATTATTCAATCTCAATCATATCATTCTAAAAATAGCTCAAACACTGCATTTTTGGCTTTGTACTATTTTCACATGAGTATCATAATCATCAACTCATGTAACATGTAGCATTTTAACCTGTCTGTCTTGACTCTTTGTCTTGTGAATGAAGAATGACCACCAAAGCCTTACAGATATGCTGCGGTGAAAGTGACGTCATGTAAGGTACAAAGGTACTGGAAACTAGAAACTACCCATGGATCTCTTCATATGGCCAATCATGAAGACGACACAATGCAAAACAGTTGTAGCNTACAAAGGTACTGGAAACTAGAAACTACCCATGGATCTCTTCATATGGCCAATCATGAAGACGACACAATGCAAAACAGTTGTAGCTGTAGTAAAGTTACTATTAGAAAAGTGAATTTTCAAAGTCATACACATTACATTACTGTGGATGTGGATTGAAAGTGCAAGTGTAAAAGTTGTATGTATTTGATAGGACCAAAAAACGGAGAAGTACGACGTGAGAAGTGAATGGGCGGCGGGCGCAGGAGGGCTGGAAAACAGGCAAAATCAAGGCGTAAACCCGTAAACGCATGAGACGAGAGGTTCAGTTCTCGTTTCCCAAGCCAGGCAATGGAAAGAGGAGGGAAGGCAATGCAAAGGCAAAAGCAAAGGCTTTTGGCTAAGGAAAGAAGTACTTTGGATTTTGGATGCTGGTTTGGCTTGGAAGCTTGGATGAAAGGTTGTTTCTGAGGCATGAGAGACGCAAAGGGGTTTTTATTGACAGTGGTTTGAAAAGCGGGGACGAGAGGACGAATGAGGTGGTGCCCAAAAGGAACCACCAACTCCATTTCATGATGCATGCCCAGAAGTGGAGACTCAGACACACGGAATCCTCTCCATTTCCTCAATGCCCTCCGTGGGACAACGGTCCAAAAATTGTGACCACATTCGGAGTTTCGTCCTCATGAGATGAACATGTCAGGGAGAGGTCAGGGATTCCGGGAATTTGACCCGGAAGGATGTCAGGATCACGAAAGGATGTCACGCACTCTTATGCATTGGATGCTGTATGTTGAGGGGAGAGTGAGAAGGAGCCGATCCCTCATCCATTTGTGGGCCAAGATACAAGAACACAGACAAGTCGAACGGACCGAAGAAATGAGCGGACTGTGTTCTCGTGGAAAAAATTTCGCTCTTTTTTGAAAATAATTAGAATATCACTTTCTTTTTCGTTTTGGGGTACAATCAAATCAACCTGGAGGTGGGACACGGTCACTGGTGAGACAACACTGTTTTCACAGGATTTCACACTATTTTGAGGTTTTTTGGTGTAGTCAGAGTCAGTTGGTTTTGGGATTTTATATTTCTTAGGTAGTCAAGTAGTCGTTTTAATTTCCTTCCAGAATCTTGAATCTCGTTTCTCTTTGGATTTTTGTCCGTGTGTCTCTTACGTGAATGACGACGAAATGAAAGAACCAGCTTTACTTTGGCTCTTTCAGTTCCCTACTAGTAATAGTACTACCAATTGCATTGCATTTGTGGCCAATCTCGAGTATTTCTCTGAGTCCTCAAAAGTGACGCAGGAGTGTCTCGCTCACTGGCTTTTGGTTTGAAGCTTTTAGCCATGCTTTTAGCATTGAGAGATGCTGCAGAATACTCCAATGGACTACTACTACTCTTGCTCAGTTTACTCAGTTACTACTGAGTTTGTGTAAGTTTTTTTTTTCTGGGTAAGGTGCTCGACTCAATGGAACTCGTACCATGGAGCTCCTCAGTGGAAAATGGCTGCAAAAACCCTATTGAGTAGAATGGAGAATGGAGTTGTGTTTTGGTCCCTGTGTTGTGTGTAAAATAAATGGTGTTGGTGCGAGAGCTGTCGAAAGACTGCCCTCCGAATCGACACTGGCACGAATGCAGCAAGTGGCAAGTTGTACTTTGTTGGCTCAAGAATGAGCGTTCCTAAAATACTATTACCGGAGACCTTTGTCAATGTGTAAGAGACAGAGCAGAGTCTTTCAATCTTACATCATCAAAGTAGTATCGTCACCAGTCAGTATAGTCATAGTACTAGTTCACTTGTTTTGTTTCAGTAGGACTCTGAGTAGGCTGTTGCCTGTTGTTTGTAGTTATCTTTATGTTTATAATGCTCTGACAATGACGATGATGTCAGCTGTGCTGGTTTCATGTTATAGTTTGATGGTTGATATTGTTTCTTTACGAATGTTTGTCATTACAGGATGCGATACTGTCCAGCGTCATGGCAGACGGAGGACAGCGACTCCTCGATGTCATCGAGTAAGAGAACACTTTAACACTATATAGAATCATAAAAGAATGTGAATGTGTGACTGGAGAAGACGGATCTGTGATGTGATGACTGATGAGGTTATTGTTTGTAATTTTTTTTATAGTGACCCAAATGCCTTGGAATCATTCTTGGGCTCATTGACAGCTGACACCGCGCTGCTCCCGTCCGCTGAAGCAGTGGACAATGTCGTCGCATCACTCACCCGGTCACTGGAAGCTGACTATGAAGTCGATTCTCCAAATGAAACGTTATTCGACTCGTTGGAAGCGTCGTCGAATAATCTCACAGACATCTCTCAGTCTTACGTCCCATCCGATTTTGAGAATGTTACCACTATGTCCGCGTCGAGTCTTCCGGGAGGAGCGTACAACGGGCTCTCGAATGTCTCAAACGGAGGTCTCCAGCAGTTGCATACAACACAGCAGCAATCATCACTGTCCTCTCTTAATGTTCAGTTTCTACAAAACAATAATCTTAGCAATAGTGACACTTCTGATTCGAGTTTACAACAATTTCCGACTACTATCTGTGATTCTTCAACAAACTCATCTTCACAATTTGGTCAACAGCAAATGCAGTCTATTCAAAATTCGAATTTCTTAACAGAAAATTTTAATTCAAATGCACAACTCCAAGAAGATCAACTCTCCACACAAGTGCAACTTGCTAGTCTTTCCTCCAGTCTGAGTGGAAGCAGCTCAGCTGATGACCAGCTTCCGTCAACGACGTCGTCGGCAAATTTGATCTCAGTTGCTGTCCCAAGTACTACAGGGATTGGCGGTGTTGGAACTCCGATTGTTACGTCGAACCAGCCTAATATCACATTTCAACAGCAACAAGCTAATATAGCACAAGACGTAGCGACAGTTGTGGTGCCTGCAGTGTCACAATCTGAACTTTGTCAAAGTTCAGTTCTAGACGTGCAGAACACTCCGGTGAATGTGACTACTAATTTACCTAGCACTACTACAATAAATAGTGAATTGACTAGTACGAACTCAATTAGTGGCAATAGTTCTACCGTAAGTAATAATATTTTAGGTAATGTGGTTGGAACAACAGTGGCAGTTTCTGGGGCGGGAGCAGTACAACATCAATTTATCGGGGCTGGGAGTGTGGCAACCACCTTGAACCAGTTAGTTCAGGGACATACTGTCAGTATAGCAAATGTCGGAGTTGGCGGCCCGCAACTTATCACGAGCTCTGCCGGTGGACTCATGGCCGCGGGTCTCCAACAAATTCAGACTGCAAATCCTCAACAATTCATTAATGTTAGCACACTTGATCAACCAACTCTTATAGCAACAACTCCTGCATTCGGTGCTACCAATTTAGCCCTGGTGGCTACTGGTGGTGCACCTACTTATCATGTTGTCCCTGCCGGTTCTCAGTTCTTGTCTAATGCAATAATGACTCAACAACCAACACTACAAGCAATTCAGACGAAGAACGGAAGTGGAACAATATTTCAAACTGCGAGTGGATCTCTGGTTGCTGCCACGCAAAATGCTTTGCAACCTGGGGTTAATATAAGTATGACACCAACTCAGACTCAACAAAATATTCTACGACCAAAAACTCCTGTCCAGCTATTACCCAAACCCACCGCTGCAGGAACTTTGTCAACTACTACTGTGAACACTACTAGTAGTAATACTGTGTCCAGTTCTACAGAAACTTCGGGGGCTGTCTCATCAGCGGTCACTGCTGTCAATACTGATGGGACTGCAAGTCAATTAATTCCACAGCGGCAAGTACAAAATCAGGTGGTTACCAGTGTGGGGACGTCTGGACAAGCTACAATGACGATTCAACAGCAGCCGTCATTAACTATTGGAAATGCAGGTTTGTCACAAGTTGTCGTCCCACAAGTGTCCACAACTACAGTGTCAGCTCCTCAGCAGACTCAGTTGACAGGAACTATAGTTGTTAATCAGGTACGGAATTTTGTTAATTTACTGAACTTACGAATTCAAACTCCTTGTTTGAACAGTTGCATGCAACGTGCTAACTTTGATCTTTGTCTGTTTACTATAGTTTGGTCAACCAATGATCTTACCTACCGCTTCCACTGGTCAAAGTGGAGTCCAATTTATTTTAAGACAACAAACCGCACAACCTCAAGTGCTCACAATCCAAGCTCCAACTGCAGCTACGACGCTCAGTGCTCAAAGTGTTCAAACGTCTACAGGTGGAAAATCTGTCGTTCGCTACCTCTCTTCTGTACCTCAAGTAACTATGCACTTTTAAAATATGAATTTAATGAACCGTGTAGAATTAAATATTGGTTGTTGATGTATAAAAAAACTTGGTCTCTGCTTTTAAATTTTTAGACTCAGTCAGGACATTTACAAGTACAACACTTACAACAGATTCAAACGGCCAATGGTCCTGCGTGGGTTGCTGTGCGGTTACCACAAGCCACCCAGACTCATTTGACTACCAGCCAAATTGGGGATTCGTTAAATTCCAGTACCACAGCCTCTGTCCACGGTGCAACTCAGGTTGCTACAATTACTCAGCAACAGTTAATTCAACAGCAACAATTGCAACTGCAACAACAGCAGCAACAACAACAACAGCAGCAACAACAACAACAACAAGCGGCACAGATGCAAGTTCAAGTGCAACCTTCAACTCCTGTACCTCAAACAACTGGTATCCTACAGAATCATGTCGCGACAAACATTGTAGATTCTTCCTCAGAAGGTCCACCGCCGAAGAAGAAAAAGAAAACTAGTAAAAAACCCAAGGTTGCCTTAAACTTTAGTTTAGAGGAAGTCATGCAACAATGCGGAATTTTGGATGAAGACTTGCAGGATGATTCGTTCGATTTCGGCCAGTCAATAGGAGAACAACAAAATGGCTTTGACATTATGTCTGACCATTCTCAATTGTCATCGTCATTTAGCACTCCTCCATCTGTAAAGCCAAACGGTGTTATAACTCCGAAGAGTGCACCTAAGAAAAAGGCAACACCTAAGAAAACTACTCCTAAGGCTGAAGTCGTAAAGACACCTCCAATCACTAACAGTAGCAACAAGAAGAAAACGCCCGATAAGAAAGTTGCTTCACCCGCCACTCCTGTTGCGAAACCGACGACGACAAAGTCCAATAAGAAGGGCAAAACACCTGAAATTAAGACTGACCTTAAAAATCAATCAACTAGGAAAATATCTAGCTTTGATTCTCTGTCAGCCACTATTAACGCAGTGGCTTGTGCTGGAAGTACATCACCGTCAACAAAAAACTCTTCACCCACTTCAAAATCAACACCTAAAAAAGGTAATCCCAAAAAGAAACCAATGACACCCAAGGCTACAACTACAACTACTAGCCCGAGTCCATTGGCATCGCCGGTCACTGGTCAAGCTACTGTTTCACACCCTCAACCAGCCGCACCGGTATCTCAAGTTCCTGCTATTACTCTTCCAGCGTCTGGTCAATACCCAGCTGGAACGACGAGAATAGTGCAAACTATTCAGTTAACTCCACAGAACCAGCAGTTACTACGAAATATTCAGACACAGATTACAAGATTGCTTGCTTTACCAAAGCGAAGTGATGTGGAAGAAAACGCACTACAGAAACTGATAGTTTTGCAGCAGCAAGTAATTGCAACTGGAACGCCTGTACCAAATCCAGTCCACGTCAACAATGTAAGTTGAAACATTTTTGTATGTTTAGAACTCGCTATTTCTGTGTCATTGGTGGTGGATGATTGTTGGGATAGCAAATGCACACTAGTTAGCTGTTCGAACTATTCCACATTTGAAAACATTCAATGATTCTCTTCAAAGACGTACTATTAATATCAATTTCGAATCTTGTGCGTAGGCGAGTTGACAGAGATGAGTTTGAGATAATTATATTTTTTGCAAGTTCATTTTCTTTATTTTCACAGGGACAGGGCATGTTGAATTTGAATGTGGAAAGTTCAAGTCAATTTGTAGCACAAAATGGGCAAGGGCTGGGCAACGCTTTTAATTTTTAGATTTAACTCTATTTAATTTTATGTTAACTTATGATTAGAGTTATTAGTTATTATCTTCGGCTGGCTCCGACGAAGAATCCCTATCGCGTATACGCACGGAATATGCAAGTCGTAAGATTATAGATTAGATACGAATTATAAGCTCATCAGGGATTCTTCGTCCCAGCCGCTCATTTCATTTCTTACGGAGTTTGAACATTCGTTTTTCTGCATTCGAGCTTTCGAGCACAAGTTACTTTAAATTAAACTTTAGGTAGCTTTAAATTACCTGGGAATTCATATTGTCGTTACTGTGTATACTCCTTGTTAGGCGACTGGGCCATCGATACATTATTTGTTAAAGGTAATTGCATGATTTCTGTAGAAGTTAAATCGTGTTGTGTTGTTGATTAATTATTATTAATAAGTTTAGTCGATGTTACTTGTACGGTCATTACGGTAGTTTTGATGACATGTTTGTATGACTGATGTGACGAACGAATGATTCCTATGGATCCTGTGGGAATATATATTAGAAATGGATATGAGAATGATTATCGATCCAAGAATTAATAATGTAGTCTAACAAAAATAACTAAGCTTCAAAATACTAATTATATGTATAGTTGGCGCAAAATTTGAGCAACATGCAGCTATTGCCTTTGACGACTCCGACGACTCCCTTAGTTTCTTCGATGAAGCCTGTTACAACACAATCAGTGCCGCTAACCCCGGTTGCTGGAGTACCAACAACGAGTACCATCCCGACAACGACTAAAGTGACCAATTCTGTCTCATCGACACCTGTCATAGCTACTTCTAATACTAATAATGTTACTTCTCTTGCTACTTCTGTTACGACAAACGGTGCAAACTTGGTTCCAGTTTCTACTAATAAGCCCATTTCCATTGCTGTTGTCCCTGCGGACTCGACAAGTGGGTCTGCAATGATGAAAGTTATAATAACAAAGACTGATCAACCGTCGCCCTTGTTGACGATGGTTAATGCTTCTGATAATAATAAGGTTTGTACTGCAATTACCTCCAACTTATCGAACCATTGAGCGGATCCTGTTTCTTTTTTAGTTTTTGCATTTTAACAGTACGACTTTGATTTTTACTCATTTGAACGTCGGGTTTCGTTGTGCATGAAAATCATCTTGAGTACGTTCTAGATTAGCAGTAGTACTAATTTCCCTTTATTAATTTTGAGTATCTGAATTATCCTAACAACGTTCAATTATTTGAGTTGTAGTTGTAATTGTAAAGTTGTAACGTATAAATTATTACATTAAGCTTAATTTACTTTCGGCAAATTATTTTTGTTTATGCACGCAAATGAGCTTTCTGCAATTTTGAGCCATCGTAGTTTTATCTAGTTTAGGCGTTCTAAATTCTACATTATGGGTGGTTGGTGAAATGGGAGTTTCTGAAGATTTTTATGTTGTTCATTGTGTGGCATTATTGTAAGTTAAGTTACTATAATGTATACTTGTGTGTTACAGATGCCTACGGTAAATCCGGGAGCGGCGGCGGCTGCTGCAGCTATGTCAGCTCACTCAGCTCATCAACTTCATGTTCAACAGCAACAACAATTAGCAGAAAGGCAACGTCAAATGACTTTGGAGGCAGAAAAGAAGAAGGAGGAGGAGAAAATAAAACTTGCTCAAATTGAAGAAGAAGCTAGGAGAAAATGGAAACAAGATCAGTAAGACTCCTTATGGAATGCGAAACACCTAAGTCTTTTATAATAATGTGCTTAAGAAAATAAAGAAAGTAATTAACCTGTTTTCTTTAGATTTGAAGCATTGTTAAAGGGAGACCAACATTACGTGCTGGATCCAGATTGTGAAACACCGTTCACGACTAAGAAAGACGCAGTAGACCGACTAATGCATTATCATATTTACCGGGACCGAAACGAGATGAGCTTTCAAGATTTTGATGCAGAGTTTGCGGAAAAGTCTGGTCTCCTTATAGATAAATTTCACACCATGGTTGCCAAATACCGAGTGCTTTTGCTTAAAGAATCTATGGTGAGTTACTTTTTTAAATGTGTTGTGTTGCGACGTATTGCATTTTCCCACGGTTTGTTAACTGTTTGCTGGTATTTCCGTTTTGTAGAAGGATGTTGGTTGTGCAGAACGTGTGATGCTGGAACGGGTATTTGTGAGTGAGGAAAAGCAGCAGTTGGAACAGGATAGAACTTGCGTGAATCAAGGAGATTGTAAGTTTAAGTTTAAGACTCTGTTGTATGATATTGTTTGTGTGCTGTACGTAATAAAATGGGTTTTAATTTTTGATAGTGTTACCTCTGCCGCCAGCTCCTTCAGGTTGGCGTTCCAAACTGACAGAAATGGTTGATAAAGAAGTGCGGGAAATGGAGCGGGACTCCATTGCAAATCAGCAAGTTCAATCTGCAATAGACTCTATTATGAGTTTCGGAAACGGTGATATGACGGGATATGCTTTGCACGATGAAGGAGAGAGGGTAACTATACTTTCCCTTGTATCTAAAATAAATAGTAATGCCTATTTTTCATTTTATGTCTTACTCTTCCCATTCTGTTTGATAGATTGAATACGACGCGTTTGGAGTTCCTACTAATGTTTCAAGTTACAGTGGACTCAATTCTGCATCTTCTGCTGATATTGATGAAGCTGTTAGATCCATCCTTGCGTAAGGTCTTTGATCGCTTAAGCACCTTAGAAGTTACGGTTGATTACAGTAATAATTACTAATTACTATCTTTACCAAAGATATTTGTTATAGATTATAAGAAAGCAATCGTTGTTACGCTGTGAAACTGAAAACTGTTTGGTTAGATAGTACACTGAGAGTTATGAAGTTCCAATAGTTCTCAAATTTTCATTTCAAGTTAACTATACTATAATTTTTCTGATTCGTTTATTTATATTGTTATTACTAGTTTTATTATACGAATTTAATTTTGTATAAAATTATTATTATTATGCTTTTGAGTAGTCTGTTTGTTGACGACCTGTAAAACTTTTTATGAGTGCACATACCAAGAAAGATATACTCGGATTCACTCTGTGCAGTGAATCGTTTACGTAGGCATTTTTTGATTCGAATTCGAACTGCATTTAACTGCTTAATTATTGATTAAGTTTGTTCGACTTCTTTGAATAGTACATAAATAGAATTATATATTATTACAATTTTTTTATTGCCGTGATATACATTGCTAAGTCTTAACAATTATGACTTAGAACTTGGTTGGTACCTTTATAAAATGCATTATTTTAAGTAAGTCAACGAATGTTCTCATTTGTTCTTTGCGACTGATGTGTAAGATGACATTGGTCAAGAAATTGTATTTTAGTACTTAACGACGATTTTTTTGTCGCCTTTCTTCTGTTACTTCATTTGTAAGTTTGTTAACTTTGTTTTTGTTAGGCATAATAACGAAATGATGTCTACGCGAGCATACGTCGATAAGTTCTAGATTGCGATTCTAGATGAAATCTTAGGGTTTTAAAATTGTACTGTTACAAATTATCGTATTTAATTTACTGTTAAATGTTGGTAATAATGAATTATGAATAGGACTTTTGTACTTTGTGATGTTACAGAATTACTGTTACTCCATGGGCAGGTCATGCCTCATGGTTTCACTAGGGTTTAAGCTAAATAGGACTAGCAAAAAATCTACATGTTATACTAGTTTGTAGTTTTGCTATCAAAATAATAACTATAATATTTTAAATGGTGAAGGAGTATCGTACAAAACAGTTGTAGGAACATGATGCAAGATAATGGAGAGGAATCCTTATATTCTCGTGGTGGATTTTGAATGAATAAGAGTTGTGACAAGACTCTCTAAAAGAAAGAATAAGACAATTCTTTGTATGCCATATTAAGAGTATTTTAACAAAATAATAAATGCTGTCATTTTACGTGAAACTGAAATTCCGTTTTTCTAACTTTTTTTCGGTGCCAACAATTAATTATTATGAAGCATGGAATCAGAGACACGAGCAATACATTCTTATAACGTTTCGAAACCGGTTTATTTTTCATTTATCGTTTTCTTTGTAATTTCCAGCACACTCGTAAATAACATTATGAGAGATTCATTGGAGTTCCATAAAAATCGTCGTTAAAAAACACTTTTGCAAATACGAAAAAATGTGAAGGATTTTTGAGTTACATTTCTGATTTTTAACATTATTCTACTTTTCTCATCATAATTTAAACATTTTGATTTATAACAATAAGTTGTGACTGGAAGAGTCTTGAGATGCATATTTTTATTATATTATTATTATTTGTAATTCATTAAACATTCTTGTACCACTTTGGTTTTTTTTTGTGTTTTTTGGAACTTCTCTGAGAGAAAAAGAATTTTGCAAAAAACAAATCATTAATCAACAACATAATAGAACTGGGGCAAATTGATAACAACAAATCATAATAATATTATTTAACAATAATAATAACGATTAAGTTTCAATCTTCATTTATAGTCCTAAATTGCAATAATGTTCTTTACGTTAAAAGTTAATGTAAGTTTGTTTTATTGGTCGTTATTTAACAGTAGCACATTACTTTAATAAAGATGTGTAGCAATCCATACAAATAAATGTTTTATGTAGTTATATTTTATGTATTGTATAGTTAAAACTTTCATATTACATATTTTTTGTATTGCTGTTATACGGAAAGCTTAAGGTTTACGTATTATTAATTTAGCTCTGCTAGTGATCTCCTCTGAGTAATTCAAAAAGTAGATTAAAACCAACAGAGTCTTCCGTTTTGGCCGTTAGCATTTCTTTCCCAACCTGAAAAAATACCAAAAGCACTCTAATTAATTACCTTTCCTCATTTACTGGTACAGTCCGGATTTTTAGAAGTAATTTGAATGGAATAGGGCAATTTTAAAATAATGCAATGTAAATATGCGATACGAACAAATATTGAGGAATCTTTATCGTAAATGTATATGGGAAGATACAGAGATCAATGAACAAAAAACTGAACACAAGGATCTGTAAGGGCTTTCACCAAAGGAATGCACTTCAGCGGCAAAACCTCAAAGCATGAAAATGTAAATGAGGATAAACTTCTTTGGTTCGAGTTGGGTCTATGCTAAATTTAGAAAGATCTCAACAACATCTCAAATCTCTCGTGACATTCAATTGTACATTCTTGTGCGGCCTTGTCACTTGTATTGAAGCCCCGTTAACTTTAAGGTTGGGGGGTCAGCCCAAGTGGAAGTTGAAGGACAATGGCAATGCGAACAATGATGCAAAAACTGTAAACTGTCAGTCACTCTAATGCATACCTACAATTGGTTATTCGAACATGAATATTGCTATAAAGAATGTCCAACATTGACATTGCATTTCCACGCATATCATAGGTACCACTATTCTCAAACACTAAAGTAAATAATGAGGAACGGCTATGTATTAGGAAAGGGACGTAACACACACATACCTGACAAATTCTTTGAAGCTCTGGAATTTTCAGTAAAAGTTCTCCAAATTTGGACGGAGCCTCTGGACATCGAGCTAATGTATATGCTTGGAGACACTGCAAAAGCCGTTCTTGAGATTCTCGAACTTTCTCACCTTCGTGCAATTCATCCACCTCTGTGAAACAAAAAATAAGGCATTCAATAAAATTGCAATAATATTTGAACATTACGATCGTGTAACAAGTTATGACTACTAAATCGTTTCAGTTGACTAATTCGTGGTAAGTTTTCGAGATCAAAGAGTGTGAATTACACGATAAAAGTGGTTACAGAAGCAATTTCATGGCAAGAAAATTGCACACTCAACCTCAACAAACGTCGGTTTGGGATGGACCGCGGAAAAAGTACAGTATGGATTGTCAGAATTGCTACGCACGCTTTACAACAAAAGAGCTTTTCACCTCCATTTTGCGGTT
Source organism: Harlomillsia oculata (assembly GCA_019776145.1). Taxonomy (NCBI): domain Eukaryota; kingdom Metazoa; phylum Arthropoda; class Collembola; order Entomobryomorpha; family Oncopoduridae; genus Harlomillsia; species Harlomillsia oculata. Next base: position 16,749 of record JABASF010000786.1, read on the forward strand.
TTGACTGTGGTGCATCACGCCAAGCACAAAAGGCGATAAAGAATTACAACAGAATCATAATTCCACTTATTTCGTTTCACACAGCTATTCCTATGATGGCGACAATTTTATTTTATGTAAAACCGAGCAAGGATAGTCAAATTCTTAGAAAGGCCTTGGAACTCACACTTCTTGAATATTTGAAATGGACATACATACAAGTCATTAATAATTATAATAACTGAGTTGCAATGTGATGACGACAATGCACTTAAAATTCTTGAAGAGGGTAGGACGGGTCCAAACTTCGTAACTTGAACAAGTTTCACACTTGAAAAATGACGACTAATACTACGCGTGACCAACGACACGTGTAAGTCAAGGCCAGTTGTAGTCATAATATCACGATGAGGAAGACAAAAGATCAAAAGCTGGCATAAGTAGCGTGAAACACTTACACATCAACTCGTGCGAACAATGACTGATGGCTTTGATCTTACGTGATGATGAAAAAACGTAAAAAACACTTGTTTTACAGCCTAAACCGTAATTTGTCTGTGTCATTTGCCTTTTCGTGTCTGTGCAGAGAGCAAGTCCCATTTATACATCATAGCTCAATGCCCCAACAGTTGAGTCTCGTACAAAAATTCGGCAAAATACTACCGAAGATGACTGGTAAAATAACAAGTGCCATTTGGTTTAAATATAGTCTAGGAGAATATAGCATTATAGATTATTAGATACACTCGATTGAACTACATTACAAACTGTTTTCAATGTTAGAATCAAATTTCATAGTTTCTTTCGCATTGTATTATGTAAACCGAAATCCGTAATGTAATTATTATAATTCTATTGAAAGCTGTTCCGCTGTTCGTAGTCGTTAGATAACAGAATATTGCTTACCTGATGACATGAGGATGATTACTTTGAGCGCCGCATACTCAACAGTGTCAAGTCGCAGTCGCCGCAAATTGTCCGTGAAATGAATCATTCGTGAAATACACTGATTTCCATGAGTGTCTCCCTCATGTAACGTTAGCCTCTCATTGATTCGAATACTCCCAACTGGCATTGGAATAGACCGATAGCAGCAGGAAAAGTAGAGCAACTCACACCAAGAGTTGAGAAGCAACTTGGTCTGGTCGTCAACCTAGTGAATAATAAAAATCAATGTCATCAATGTCACTATTTAATTCATTAATTAGTAATACTGTACCTGAATATTCTTAAAAAGGGGAAGAGATTTGCACCATTTGACAAGCCTATATAGCCTCCTGTCGGCAGCAGCACAGAGTTCCTGAAGGTAATCTGCGCTTCTAGAGTTTGAACCATTTGAAGGTCCTCTTCCCATGTCACTGTCTTGATCACCATCAACGGTTAAGTGCCACAGTGACTCGCACTCAACAATTTCCTGAAAAACGTCATTAATGGTTCCGCCCACGTTAAAAATATACGATGTTAAAATAGTAAAAAATCAGAAATGAAGGAGATAGATGATTATTTTATAAAAACAAAGTTGAATGAGTACCTTGAGTAAATTAGGTATCTCCCACGTCGGTGGCGGGTTTTGTGGCACACTCTCCGACTGAGAAGTCCCAGTTGACGTGGGCGGAAGTGCGTAACTACAGGCATAAGTACTTCGCCCACCTCGGGTCCTATCTTCTCGAATGGCTGTAGGAAGGTTATTAAGTTCAATTTAGTTTTCTATATAAATAGAGCATCCGCTTTGCAAGAGACTTAACATTTTATTTCCTGCTTGTGTTTCTGAGCATTCACAAAGAGAATTATCATTGTGAATTTCCACTGTTTCATAAATAGAAATGTTGGCAGGAAATTAGGAATCGAAATCCACTGGAAATGCTCACATAAAAATGTTCTGGAAAAATGTAGCTTTTTTTCAAAAACATCAGTAAAACTAGTATTATAGTACCAACCTTCTAATTTCATGCCGACACGAAGGCACTTGTCGAATCGACAGGCAGGGCACTTTTTCCGAGTGGCTATCGCCACATGGCACGAAGCTCCTCGAAGGCACACGTAATTTTTCCTATTTTGCACTGTTCGTTTGAAGAAGCCTTTGCAGGACTCACATGAGAAGATTCCATAGTGAAAACCAGAGATACGGTCACCACAGATAGGACAAGGACTAGACACCAACAAGACAACAAACAATTACTTCATGCAACTTGAAGTCGTCAAAAACATACGACTTTATATTACAATCGTTCAATTGTGGGCCATTATGACCTCGTTATGTTCCCCAACGTAGCATGTTACACGGTTCTTTTCCTCAAAAACTCTGCTATTAAAACTGAAAGGTTGTTGGAACATAAGACAGAAAAATAATACCAACCTGTTGATTAACTGCTGCCTCGAGATACCTTGGGATGTGATGTTGGCAGAGAGGCCTAATACTTCTTGCTGATCTCCGTCTAGAAACGAAAAGAGAAAGAACCAAAACTCCATTATAAGCTTATTCAACAATGATATACAGTTTGAGGATAACAAAGACATTTCATCCAAAACACGCCATCAAACACAATGTTAAGAAAAAAGCAAACAACTTCCAAGTTTCGACTATCATTGTTGCATTCAACAACAACAACACAGATCATATTATAGTTTCAATCGTTTGCATGATATGCACTTTGTCCGACGTAATTATGACGTCCACATACGGTACAACTCACTAGAGTTCTGTTAGTCAAGTATAATACTCTAATAAGCCTACATCTTATGATTAATGTTTTCATATCACAAAAGAAAAAAAGCGAGAATAGTAGCAAAACAAGGGATTTGCAACGTTGCATTTTAACTTTTACAAGCTTATTGTGATAAAACTGTAGCACGTACCATAATCATCGCACTTGTTGACCACTCGATTATTGTGAGACAGGAGGGGTGAGTTGGATGGAGACGGTGGGGTTGTATTATTCGACGATGACGAAAAACTTCTTTGAGATGCGTCCGAATTGTGCCTTGATAAATTTGATGAAGGTGTCGACCATCCACCCAAAGCAGAATCGGGCGACGGCGGGATTCGGGGGAAAGAGAGATTCATTGGTGGTTGTTGCTGTTGTAGCATGATTCCAGATGAGCTACCGTTCATGTTACTTGACACTGAACAACCAGCACTATTCGTCGTTGGAGCAATCGGTACACTATTATTGTTACTATTAGCACTACACCCAGGACTCCCTAATCCTCCTGTGGAATTATTGTTATGAATATTTGCGTTATTTGCAATAGTGTTATTATTAATGTGATTGTGCACATTGTGGTTATTGTTGTTGGTATTACTACTGTGGTTATTCAATGGTTGAGTCGGAGGTAAATTGCATCCTTTGTTTGAGGTTGAAGAAGTTGCAACAAAATTGCACATATGAGCACTTTGATTTTGGGGCGACTGTTGCTGTGTTTGAGCCTGGTGCATTTGCTGTAATTGCATAACAGGCAATGGCCCACTGGAGGACGACGCAGTCAATTTCCCGTTGCTACTTAAGTTATGAGAATTATTGTTATTGGCACTGTTGACACTCAAGTCCGCTGGAGAAGTATCCCTGCTCGAACTCCCGGAAGTCCCTTGACTATCCCCGGAAAAAAATGGATTGTGGGACTGGAAGCCACTTTGAGGACTGGGAGCATTCGCTGAGCTTCCTGAGGCGGGTTGTACTATGGCCGATGTGTTGAGAGGAACACTGCTGATAATCGTAGGCGGATCGTTGTTATTGTCAGCACTGTTGAAAAAAGTACCTGTAGACGTTGGCTTCGGAGAGGAAAATTCAACGTCTTCTATTTCTTCCTTGATGACTACTTCACAGTTAACTTCAGTGTCCTGGAAAAATAAATCAAAAGTACTGAATGAAACGTTAATTGTGTATTATACCTAACAAACTACACACACGAAATCTAAATAGTACCGCATTGCCCCAGGTTGATATCAACTTATAACACCGATTTTATGAAACGTCAATTTAGGATATTTTTCATACAAAATATGCGCCTTATATTGTGTACTTAATAACTAAATTCGATCACATACTGTTCAGGTCAAAGTATATTTGTTTTCCAAGTTAAAGGTTCCTGAACTAGAAGAATCTGAATTTCTAGTCCAAGGTCGAGCAAAACACGCAGTAAAGAATGACAACACGAGCCGCCACAAAAGCCACAGGTTGTATGTTGTTCCGACAGAGAGAACACGTTTGTAAATACTAACTCAAAAATATCGGTGTGTTTCTGAGTTAGTGGAGTGAGTGAACCGAACGAGTCGATGCCAACCGAGGCAGTGATTTTACGCAGGTTTCGGTCGCCGGAGTAGAGAACAATCCAAATGACGAAATGACTTTCAGTATGAAGGAGTGTCGGAAGCGGGGAAGACGCAGGATGGGAACTTGGGAATACAAGAGATCAGTGACTAGAGCACGTTATTCCTCATCAGAATAACATACATGCACGGTGACTGAAACAAACGTAAATCTCAACGTGAGCGATTGTGTGCTCAAAAGCGGAGTGCATGTACAAGTCGACAGCAGAACGATGTCGCTCTATGGCCAAAGGTATTTTTACAGTTGTGAACACATAGAGAGTCAGGACGGAGATCAACACTCGATTCCCTTCCTTGTGAGTAATGTTCTCCGTTCCAAATAAATATTAGGTAGTTCCCTTGTCTCATCCTTACTCTATGACTGGCTAAAAGACACGGTGACTGAGAGGTCCGGCGCAACCTAAATCTGTGACCAGCTTACAAATGAGTTTTGGGCACAAAGGTGTTCACTGTTCAGTCACACACATGTGCTATTCAGTCACTGCTGTGTCGATGTCGATGCCAATGCCAGTCGAAGACTCTAAATGGAGGTTCCCGAGGAAGGAATTGAGTCTTGTTGCCAATTATGCTTAGCTAACGTACGAATCAGCTATTTTCACCTTTAGGCCACACTGCGTGCAAAACCAATCTGCTTGTGGTCCTTATTCACTTTAACAATTTTTCCTATTAACGATTAACATCCATTGGGAGTGGGATCCCATCCCTGCTTTACTGTGGGTGTTCACCGTTCGTCATACTACATTGACCAGGTGCTAATTAATTATTTAAGCATGGTGACTATTAATATTGTGGAAGTTATAACACTAAAATTATACGACTGCGGAGATGTACTGTGAATGAGGATTGAGACCTCACCTTCTCAACACTTGAGGTAATGGAATGTAGAATTTATTGCATTGCACACATGAACGCAAATAATGTTATTCCAAATGACCATACCAAGTTCAACAGTACAGCTACGCAAGAAATTAGCGAGAATTCGCTTTGTCAACAAATAAACATGGAATAGCTAGTTACTTTATGAACAACTGTAAGCTTAGTTTACACTATTACTTCTTAAAAAGTAGGTAAGTTTAATTACTAAAGGTACATTAAAGTAAATGCGGAAATGACCTTACACTCGTTTCGGTGTCAGAGAGTCCTCCATCCCAAGACATGGGTCGAGGTGGATCGTGTCTCCCGGATATTCCATGTCCACTGTCGCCACCGCCCCGTCCATTTTCTTGTACACCAGGACCACAAGATTTTTCTCCGTCCCCATTGACATGACCCAAATGATTGCTGTTAGCAGCTTGGGAAGATATTCGGGCGATCTCTTCGTCACATTCCGCCTCGATGGTTTCGTCCATCATGGCTATCTTGTAATTTTTGCCTTAGGCATTCAGGCAAGTTGAGTCGTCTGAGATCACAATTCCAGATTCTTCTTACTATTCAACAAAAGAAACAACAGGAAGAAAAGTTATAAAAATGTACACGTGGATGAAGATCGTCACGATAAATTAAATGCGCAGTCTTATTTACTTTAACCAAATCAATGAATTAAGTCAAACCTTGCCAAATTGATTTGGGCTTTGAATAAAATTACAATATGCAATTATTAAGCTAGGGGTTCGCTCGCTACTACCACTAAGACATTTAAAATCGCACATTTTTCTGTCTTCAACCTGCAATCCCTAGAATCACTCAAGACAAACGCAAACGTCAGCATAAAAACGTGGTTTCTTGTCATTTTATGCCATTATACAACATGCGTGCATTGCAGTCCAGCCTACTGATCGTCCTTGACTTTCATGCTTTGTGAAGGACACTCAATCAACTTTAATTTTAGCCAATGTCCCATAATCACCTCATCAATTCCTGTCCCCGCATACATTCCTATCCAAACACTATTTCCGACTACATTATACAAAAAAAGACTACGAATAAAAAAACCACACTAGATCAAACCATTATTATGAACCGTACAGTACACTATTTGATTTCACTGTGAAAAGGGAAGGTAGCCAGCTGCATTCAAGTCGTAGTATCAAAGGAGATCAAGATCAAGGTGCTTCAACGCTTTTATACTTTCAGACCATATGGCCTGAGCCTAGCCTATCCGTTCTCAAGCGAATGCATTCACGAACAACCTTCGTACGATGCACCAAGTTCGAGTTCTTTTTTTGACCTTGCAATGTCGCTCGCATGAATGCTAAAAGTCGCTTTGAATAAAGCACAGAAATTGATCTCTAACTTGTGAAATGTCATTGGTCAGTCACATTCAGATTTGCAATTCTTTTACTAATGCATATGACAACATTTACAAGCTAGCAGTAAAAGAATTGCTGCTTCATGATAATATAATCACCAATGTGACATGTGAAACGATGATGGCATTAGTCTGTGTGAAGTGAAATGAAGTGGAAGTCCGTAAAAATGTAATATCCCTCCCACCTTTGAACTTGTATTCCAATATATGTAAAGATTATACATAATTATAAAGCAAAAAATGAGAGAAAATAAGGCGAAAATAGTATGATAATCTTTAGAACAAACCATTATAAGGAAACTGTTTAATATTGTGTTTCCATACTCTTCGATTCGAGTATAGTGCAGCATGGTTTAGACGTTCAGAGTCTTCAGAGTCCTGAACACTGAACTACACTAGAAAAATCTTCCATAATGCATGCAAACCGGTAAACCAATACTTAATTATGAAAGACTCTTGAAATGTTTATTTGAGGTTGCGACATGTTATTTCGTAAACGAACGAAGAACTACCATCCTGATGACTTGGTTAGCGACTTTTAAAGAAATGCGTAAATGCTACAATTAATATTAAAATGGTGATCGATACGAAGAGAACGTGCTTCAGAGAAACCCTTGAATTTTTTAACTGGTAACAGCACAGTTCGTTTCACACGAAACAAAGTCAGTCACAACAAAGTCACATAAATTGGAAGTGGTTCGTTCACATGCTTTCTTTCATGGATAAAATTACTACAAATGTATAAACCAAAAACGAAATGGAGAAACAAATTATTGTAAGTTGTGAAACTACATGTGTTACAAATCCTAAGCCCGTTGTTTTCATCCTATCAAAAACAGAGTCGCGTCACAATGAACTCCATTTTCTTACGACGCACAAAGCCGTCGGGATTTCATCGATTTTGCTAAAAACGAGAAGGCCACAAAGTCGAGTAGAGATTGAAGAAACTTTGACATTTGCCGTCAAGTCAAACGTTCAAAACTGATGAAACCAGCAGGAGACGACTCCGTTGCTCAAAAACTCGATATGGTTTAAGTCAACAAAACTTACTTACAAATTACTACAAGACTGACACAAGACAATTTTCAACGTATATACTACAAAATGGAAATGATATGACAAAGCAAATTCAGCAAAACAACTGTCTTCTACGTATAAAAATTCCCTATACATATACTGATCTGTTGACGTCAACAGAACAACTAAAGTTGACCTTTAAAGTTCAAATTGAATGTCCAATTCTGTGCAAGGTTTAAAGCGTTTAGAAACTAATATTCTTTGACACCTGTCTTAGGTCTAGAGTCTAAACGATTTCCAAAAATAATGTTTTGTAGGGTTGTATGAAAGTATTGATCGTGATCCTCAAAAACGTCGTTCAAATGAAAATAGCGACCAGTTATTATAGGCCTATTCAAGATCAGCAATGCGCAATAATTGCTACGGTTCAATAAAAACGTCATGAAAGGTCGTTAGTCGACACTCAATGCACCTGTGTAACATTCAATATTAGCAAAACCGTATTTGTTGTAAATGAAATGGCAAAAGAGAGATCGTCTCCAACGCACTTCCTCCAGTATTCCAATGAATCAGCAATGAAACGTTGACGCCTGCCGAATGATAGAGTTAGTATGAATTTAGAGAAAATGAATCATCTCGTGCATGCTCGGAATTGGATTTAACCCTCCTACATGCTCGGAACGTCGGAACCCTTTTGCCAATTTTAACATGGAGACAGAAACGAAATGAACTCGTGTCACAGGCCTGTCGGTGTAACCACAAAAAGACTAGAGGGGACGAAAACAGAAAATAATATGAGAATATGACTTGTATGACTCACCTTTTCACGAAAATGGTCGATATAGCAGACCATTTGCACAAGGCACTTTGTTTTCAAGTCATTAAAAATCCCTGATCCTAATCTCACCGTTTGGGTTCACTAAATGGCAGGTTAGGTTTTGCACACACAGTACTTTTACGTAATCACAATATCACGATCACTTTTAAAGTCGAATATAATTCCAATTTTCTCGTGAAACAACAAAAACGGAAGTTCAGTATCGGTCAAAGATGACGTAACGATGTAACGCACTTCTCTTGTCAATAATTTCAAAACTGACGGTTACGGATCCATTCCCTCTTCCAAAATGTCATACCTGAAAAGTGTAACATAGCATTCATTAATATTCATTATTCAAGCAAAACATTCACTTTTTTAACCTCGATTTTTATCAATCGTGCAGAAAATGAAATTCTAATCAAATGGTACAACCATGAACGCTTGTTCATATCGGAATACGATTATGCAACGAATATAATCGAATTAACTATAAAAAACTGTCACAAACAAAAACTTCTCGAAGGTTACAAATATGTTTCGTCACACGATCCTGTGTACACAGGATTCCAATGCCAAATCAAATTATGTTTCCATATTCCATTCCAGTACAATTCCTACAGTCACTTTCTAATAGCCTTGAACTTCTCAACTTGTCAACCTTTAACCATTCATTCACAAAGTGACACTTGTTTCTCAACGAATAAATAATTCGTACCATATCCAAACCCAAAAATCCAGTATATAAATAACATTCAAAACAAACCGAAAGAACAATGCAACTGTCACAATGTCACGTCCTACACAGTTCACATTCAACGCTTGTTTTGAAAATTAAGCATTCATCATAGTCGGTTCAACGAACTCAAATAAAATAACTGACGATGAAAACGTAAACTTTCATTGTGAACAAATTATAATTGAACGTCCTTTAGAATTGTTATTTTCTAATCGATACGATAGGATAAATGGATAAACCATAACTACACAATTTTTAAAAATAAACCGATGTCTCATTCTTAAACAAAAGGTTCTTTTTTACATACAATAAACCTTGTGACGGAAAATCGTGATGTGACAATGACATGGACATGATACAACAAACACAGGTCACTTTGACTTTTGTCAACATAAATATTATTAATGTGTGACACGTTGAACAATGGATTCATTAAATTCTTGATTGTGTATAAAAATTCCTCAATAAGAATATAAAATCAGAATGTGTGAATTAACACGTAATTGGAAACAATCGCTTATCCAAGCTGATTTTCGTACTAAACATTTTATAACCCTTTGAACTTGAACTTCGGTATTTTGACGTTATTTTGAATGTTGACGTTAGACGTTACATAGCTGCTAATACTTTTCGTAACCTCTGATTTCTCGAGTCAATCAACGGAAAATGAACTTGTATAACAAACACAATTAAAACTACAAAACAACGATTGAATTTTGAACAATATTTTACCTTATTTTTCGCACAAAAAAAAACATTTGTTTTTAGAAGAAACACGAGAAGCAGTTGAGTTGTTGTCGGTCACTCAGTCGAGGGTGAAGTGGTGAATGCAAAAAGGGAGACATTTGGGTTTGGACTTGAAAAGGATATGAAGCAAGCAAACGCAACGTTGAAACAAGTCGAACTGCACTGACTTTGAGGTTTTTCACAGACTGGAACACAAAACAACACACGAATGTATAACTAAATACTAAACTACCTTTTTGGCCCTACTCTTCTCCAGCGTAATAAGACTTGTATGATTATCCCGTATTCAACACACGAGAGATACACTCTCAAGTGTGTTAAAGGTTTTATGCCAGCTTTTATGTCAGGGTAAACGTAATCTCCTCCTGTACTTGCAACTTGCAATTGAAGTGTGTGTGTGTGTTGGTGTGTATGTGTGATGTGATGTTAAAACACCGTCGTCGACGAAGAAGTCTTCCTTTTCTAAATGCAGTTGAAAGAGAACACAAAACAAGCAGACGGCAAACGAACCAATTGCACATGGCACAAAACTAAATGTGATGATGACTTTTGCCTTGGCTCAAATGCAAGCGGCCTAGGCCATGAACGTGAAAAAAGTAGACGCGAGCAATGTCACAAGGTCACCTTTCCTTTCACACTCACTTGACCTTTCCTATAGGAAAAAATGCTGGTGTATGCTTTCTCTCGTGACTTTCTCCATGAGTCCATTTCGTTTTTATGATCTGTCTGTCTCGGGAACCAATGGCGTGGCGGGTAGTCGTCGTACACTGACGTGATTATTGTGGTGGGATTGTATAATAAACATGAACAAAAAACAGCGTGGTGAAGGTTGAATAAAGTCACTAAACGACTAATGCAAACAAACCAAGCAACTAACATTTATGTGGTTTAATGAAGTCGCCCTGTCGCAAGTTCCAATGTCGCAAAAGTCGCAGTGTAGCATAGCGAACTCTAAGTATTGCTCCGATCAGCGCATCGGTTTTTAGATTTTTCATACATTTTCGTGCAAGAGCAAAAATGCAGGGAAGAAATGGAAACAAACCTGCATTATAGTTATAGCACTTTCTTTAGATTTCTTCCTTTCACATAAGCTTTTTTATCGTATAAGGAATGGAAATAGGAATAAGTCAGGCTTCGACAGCAAGTGTAGAAACTCTAAGAAACTGCACAGGATTTTGTAGGAACAGTAACAATAACAAGCGTTTTGTATGACTAATTTACTGACGCTAATTGCATTGATAAAATGGTGTAGTGTGGTAGGTTAAATGTGATAGTTGCATGCATTTTTGCACTTGCACAGCCTTGACTGTAAAGACCCAGAAAACGCTATTGCAGATGTTGATGGTATGCGGTAGGGAGAAAGAGAACACGGGCAGCGGGTCTTCGTAATGGTTTTTTCCCAAAGCGTATATAAGAATCCCGGGTGACCTTGAGCTTGAGCCGATGTAAATGCCCGCATTTTGCGGGTCTAGCATCCAAGCTATTAGGGACAGGCAAAACCTCTTGTGGTGGAAATGGCAACATAGACCGGAAACCCTGCATCCCTCTACTCGGTAAATTAGCCACGTCCGCCAGTGACATTTCAGCGACCTTGCGCTCGACGACCGTCGCAAGGTTGGCTCACACTCTTGATGGAAGTCATTGTCATTGTCAAGCCAGACAGTTTTGCTCCTGTCATATCTGTCGAGTATTTTTTTCATAGCCATGTCTTGTGCAGCCATAATGCGATATTTACCTTTTCCTTAGTTTATCTAGAAGGAAGGCAATGACATCCAGTCGTTTTCATACTTCAACGCGAATAAACATAAGCAAATGACATGAACAACCTGAGCATTATAACCAGTACATCATCAACAGTACTGTGTTCCATGTCCGTTCACAACGCATGAGTGTTTCGTTATCCAAAGTGCCGAAGTCTACAAAATCTGCAAGGTGAATACAAGTATAGATATATGGTAATTTTGTGGTTTGGCGATTAGTACAGCAACCTTGCCTTGGCTTGGTCATAGAAGAAATCGCAGTATCATTGAAATAGTATTACATTCAAAAGTCAACTCCAAAACACTTCTTCAGTGGTCAGCAAATTGTTCTCGCTCGCACCCTTTTAGTTTTTGACCACCTTTTTCTTTCGTTATTTTCCATAGTAAGTGAGAATGAGTCGAGGGATTTCGCCAGTTGTGCGAGGCGTCAGTCCAACTGAAATGCATTGTGTAAGTGATGTGTAATGTAATAATGTTCTATGATGCAGTGTTAGGTTTGTGAGTGAGAAGAGAGGATGAGAATCAACCTTCCTCCCCTGGAGTTCCCTCGATTCCACATGACGACAGGACCAGTTTGCGTTTTGAGAAGGAGCAAAAGCTTAGAGATTCAAGTGCCGCAGCATCAAACCATGCACAAGCTTCCAAGCACCAAAAAGACTGGAGTCTGTATCCCGGCTACAGACACTTCTTAGATACAGGATGAGGATGATGAGACCACTAAAACACTATAGTCTGCAGCATCAGCATCACAAAACATCATTGCCCGCAACTTCGTCCGTGTAGAGGCCAATGTCATCCGTAGACTCACGGTGTAACCTTGCCAGCCTTGTGAACGGGTACACCCCCAACCACAACTTTTCGCCCTACACTCACCCGTTTTACCTTATTATACCTTTTTCCCAAAGTCTATCTTCATCTGCACTTCTTTTCACTTTTTGACCAGCATCCAATCCAGAATGCAATGCAAAACTCTCCTTTTTCCCAAGCTCTAACTCTTTCTCAAGCTCACCGAAGGAGACGAAACTGTCTGAGACAAGACTCAAGCTGTGTGAAACGTATATCCCGCAACTCGGTTTTTGCATGCGGTGCCAATGTCAAAACTGAAGTCTGCTCTGTATCCATCTGCACACATTGCACATAGAATGCAGACAAACGAAGACACTTGTCGACGGCGAAACTCAAACTTTCGCTTTCACACTACACATTATACAATAAACCATACTCGGAACTCGGATATGCAGCTTTTGCCTTGGCATTAGTTCGCTCAATGCCGTCTTTTACGCTTCATGCCTTTGTGTTTTGGTACAAAAGTCGATAGAAGATAAAAACGACAGACGCACCGCCTGACGCAATGTCAGTCTTTTCCAGCAATAATAAAATGCAAAACAACTGCTGTTGTCTCCTTTAGTGTACATCGTTACTTTGCTATCTTGCAAAATGAAATACTGCCATTTTTTACTGTCTGTTGGAGAAGTTGTTGAATTTTAGAGTATAATTTTCCCATGTCTTGTCTGAGCTAATTGAAATTTCCAATTTATTGCAAACGCGTTGCGTAATTCGTAAAATACATAAAGTTTGTTGTGTGGGTGGAGTTGGAGAATAATATGAAAATGTAGATTATAATAGTAATGTTTCATTTAAGACGCAATAAAACGATAGGACACATGCATAATTTCCCTCTAAGCTTTTTAAGTTGATTTGATGTTTGCGTTTGCCAGCGGTAGTTTTGAGGTTTTGACCCTTGGGCTTTTTCGCTCCTGCTTGCACGTGAAAGTACACATAACATTAAAACTGGCAAAAGCTTGCACTGCCATTAGTTGAAGTTGATAATGTGGAAACAGGAGAGGAATGCGCTTTGAGTTTTAGAGTCTCTCGATTGAGAAAAGGTGCATGAGTTATCCGGAGAAGAATAAGAAGTCGTGTTATCAACTCTGACAGAAGTACAAGGGGCCCCACTGATGTGTAATTATGCAAAAATGTTTTTGCTGCCCCTATTTCCCCTTTTCGGCGGATACGAACAAGCATTCTTCCAGATGGACTGACTGTCCAAATATGCAAGCTTGTTTATGATCATACGATCGTTTTCTCAGATTTCTCACAGCTCTGGTTTCTCTCAACCAAGTCAAATCATCTCATGTCAAGAGCAGCAGAAGCTGTACCTGATGAAGCTGGCTGGCTCCTTGGGCCACTTCTCCTGAACTCAAACCAAAGGGCCCAAGGAAAGGGGTACACCGGCATTCCTGAAATGCCTTTTCCTAAGCCCTTTGTACTTTTCCATCACTTCATGTGCATGTGTGTGTGTGCTTTTTGTGTTCTCCTCCCCGAATTAAACAGAATACAGAATAACACTTTTTACATATAAAATCCAAGCATTATAATATAACAGGTGCACTTTCAAAATCCTTACGTACGTTACAACTTTCATATACGATTTTCACTTTGCCTTTGCTTTGTCTGCTTGTTGTCTGAGTGGAATAATACAGGAAAAATCCCTTCTTTGATCTTTATAAAGTTTTAAAGTACCCCAATTCCACGAGGAATTTTGTGAGCTTCTTCCAAATATAGTGTTAGTATTTCATTACGTAATGTACAAGACAGACATTCTGATTCCAGTATTACATGATATTACATTACCTGCATCTTAAATCAGAGTTGCAGTATAATTCTGAAATCCTGAATATGACCATACATATACGTTAACTTTAACATTACAGCTTCAAGGTAGAGCATCTTTCTATGGACCACAGACGCTAAACCTAAACGTTCATTCGTCCCTATTTTTATTGCCTTATGAACAAATCACACACCATCATTTTAGGTTTATTTATTATCCCATTCTTGCCAACAGCTTCCAACAACAAGTTCATGAGAAATTTCCATTTCTCATCTTGGGTTTGCTATCTTTGTTGTTAGCACGTCACTTATATATGCTTTGCGTTTTAAATCTATGAGGGAATGCATGGAAGAAACTGTCGTCAAGATCAAGACTTGTTAAATTTTTTTGCGCATTTATGGAAAGACGCAAGTTGCAGGTCAATATGATCAAATTTATTATAGCTTTTGGCTTTTTTCGATCCCTGAACTCGTCCTCGTGATGAGTGCATTGGACTTGGATGTGTTTGTGTTTGTGCCCTTCTCAACTCATTCTGATAAACTTTCTCATGGACAAATTACGTATTTGTTTTCATTTTATATTGTAATCTCGAAAGATTTGTGAAATCTACTCTCTTAAATCCTGTCATGTTTTTGAAATGGGAATGGGATGCACTTTGGAATAAAATTTCGAGATAAGAAAGCAAAGGAATTCTAAGAAATTGGCAGACTTTCATACGACACGGATTTCATTAATTTACGCAGTTTAGTTTTTGAGCTTTCCTCAAGAAAAAATCTAACTCAACCTTGCTATGCATACATAATAAAGTCATTTAGGATTAGGAATAATAATTTAAAAATGAGTAAGAAATGCAGTATCTAAAACCATTGGTGTGTTACAATGCTAACGTTGTTTTCAAATTCATTCTTTTACTAAGAACGTAATTTAAACTCAATTTGCATAGCATTTAGCATGGACCATGAAAAGCCACTTGCCAAATACCATTTGAATTCAGTGATCATAATTCACATTGATTGCAACAAGACAGTTAATGCAGA
>JABASF010000787.1:0-32015 GCA_019776145.1 Harlomillsia oculata
CATCTACATCAACTGGACTTTTAGATTCCAAAAGTTTAGAATTTCTAAAAAAGAATAGGTTAAGAGACGTCTAAACGTGGTAATGAAAGAAGACTAAATTTTTTGTGGAAAAGTTTTAGAATGGCAACGACCAAGACTTACAAAATTCGTTCGATTTTAATTACCGGAGCAAACAGAGGTATTGGCTTTCATATCATGAAAGAATGTATTGCTAAGCTGGAACCGAAAGTTATTATCGGGACGTTTAGAAATGTCGCTACTTCTAAAGAATTAAAGGAACTGTCTAATATGGAGAAAAGTAATACGAAAGTTCATCTTGTTCAAATGGGTGAGTGATTTAGCGAGTTCTGGGCTGGGGTTTTGCATTCATGCATGTTTGTAAAAATCTTAACGTATGTAATTAACTTACAGACGTTCGAGATGAAAAGAAATACGAATTCCTTTTCAGCGAAGTGGACAAAGTAACAGAAGGCAAAGGCCTCAACGTCCTTTTCAACAATGCTGGTGTAACTTCAAAATACGCCCGTATTTCAGGAGTCCGGAAGGAAACTCTGTTAGAAAACTTTGAGATTAACACCATAGCCCCAATTTTGATCACAAAAACCCTTCTACCCTTACTGGAAAAGGCCAATGAGAGAGTAAAAGACGAAGGAATTCCCATGGGTTGTAAAAGAGCTGCTGTCCTCAATATGTCCTCCATTTTGGGGTCAATTTCATCCAATGACAACGGTGGACTTTACCCGTATAGATGCAGTAAATCCGCATTAAACGCAGCGACGATGTCAATGTCCAAAGATTTGTGCAAACAAGGGATTCTGGCCGTGGCATTTCATCCGGGTTGGGTCAAGACAGACATGGGTGGACCAAGAGCTGACATCAATCCTGAAGAAAGTGCTCAAGGAATAGTGTCCCTTATGCTCAGCATGAATGAAACGCACAATGGGAAGTTAATTAAATATGATGGAACGGTTCTTCCTTGGTGACCTAAAGTCCAAAGTGACCTTGTCGGCTTTAGAATCTAGAACGGCAACAAATTCAGCTTTTTGTCATTTGTTTTGTAAGACCAGCTTATCTTTTTTCTAGTCTTTAGGAGTATAGAAACTGAAATCATGTACACTGTAAAATGACAACTGATTAAATTGTTATCCTATTGATTCGAATTTACTTGATTACGCAACGAGAGCACCTTACAGTCTCATCTCAATGAACTTCCTATGACGTAAAAGACATGAAAACGGCACTAGTTTCATAGTTTCCATACCTCAACAACAGTAAGCAAAAATGTCCGTAACAGCACGCATATATACATTGGCACTATGCGTACAATTAAAAAAGGAAGAAAAGGTCATTTTCATGTTCAAGTTGAGCCAGCAAATGGCATTCACCACGTAACCAAAATGCATAAAATTACTACTTTAATATGAGAAGTCATACAATAGTTAATTAGTTATGTTATATCATCATCGCATAGTTGGAATAGCAGAGCAGCACTGATTCTATAAAGCTATGTGAATATACGTCACACACATGAACATTATACAGTACATGTACAGGTCATATTATAATTTGATTATAAGAGTGAATGTATAAAATAGTTTTCAGTGTGCTAAGTGGTTTCTTGTTTGCCTTCACTTTATTATGCACTCTTCAAGTACAAGGGAAGAGGACACGGACACTTTAGACAGCGGACTTTGACAGCAAGAGCAAATTTTCATGCAAAGGCAAAAGGACCTTTACCTTCACAATTTCCAAACTAACATTTAAACGTATGTTATAATCTTGTGAATAGTTTCAATAGTGCTTTTGTATTACAAGTGCTTTTGTACTGTGCTCCAGGTCCGTCTAATGTTATTACATGCAAGTACCTTTCATCATAATAATTTGCTCAAAAGCGTTGTTGCATACGAGTCTCTCTATGAATTTGTCAAAACGACAAGTGACTTCCTGTTTCTTGTCATTCTGACCTGAGGTGAGGTTGAGGCTGGAACAAAACCACTATTCATTTATGCTCTCGTCTGTTTGAAGTTTGCATTTTTAGTTGCAGTTGAATGCAGACTAGGTCACAGAGCTAATGAGCCATTCATTATAATTCTCATTTACAATTATTTGCAGTGTAAGTGCTTTTTGTGCATACAAAACATTCATTCTTTCATTCATCTTCGTGTGATTCGTGCTTTCATTCTTCGTCGTGCTACTTATCAGGACGCGAATAGTTCTAGTTCCAGTCCTTCTAGTTCTAAATTCAAATTCTAATGGTGTAGGTGTATGTAAACGTAAACAGATTTCTCCGAATCGTAGTTGGAAGTTGGAACTGATCTCAGTGTGTGTCTATAAAGGAGTGATTAATTTCGTAATTTTTTAGCTTTTCAATTTGCAATCATGTTTTTCAAAGTTGGAAGCAGTGCAGTGAACGGGTATCGCCTTTGTGGCGATGCACTTCATGTCGTTTCCATTCTTGTTTTGTTTTTAAGGTTTTGGAAGCTTCGAACAAGTGAAGGTAAGGTTTTTTGAAAAAGTTGAAAAAGAATTTTTTTGAACGGGTAAATCGAAGTTATATGAAATTACTATGACTGTTTGTGCTTATCTGAAACTCAGGTGTGTCAGGAAAAACACAGATTCTTCTAGCACTTGTATTCACGCTTCGGTATATGGATTTATGGGCTTGGTTCCAATGGGTTTCAGTTTACAACACTATTATGAAAATATTTTATATTTCCTCATCGTATGGAATTCTTACATTAGTGTACTGGAAATTCAGAAGTACCTTCCAGTTTGATAAGGATTCCTTCAGGTAACTACATGAAGCATTGGTATAATCACATTTAGCTTGAGGTATGTTGGTATGTAGTAATGAACAAATCCTAACATTTTTCTTATCGTATGACAGAATTGAACTTCTCATTGTTCCTATTACTATTTTATCCTACTTTGTGAACCATGAACGGACTTTGCTTGAGGTATTTCAATTTTCCAGATACACATTCTAATAACCTTCAAATATATATATTATATATTACAATCAAACTGAAAATCAAAACCGTCCGAGTCCGAATGTTATAAAGTTGTAAAAATGACAAATAAACCTGTTTTCAGATTTCATGGACTTGGAGTATTTACATGGAAGCTTTGTGTCTTATCCCACAATTTTTCCTCATGTGGAAAACCAGCTATGTTGATGGCTACATTATCACGTACTTGTTCTCATTCTCCTTATACAGAGGTAATTATTGATAAAACAATGCACAATAACTTTCACACTGCTATTTTTATTGCAGCTTTTTGAATTAGAATTTCTAATGATGTTTTTTGTTATTTGATTTGACTCGAAAGGTTTGTACATTTTCAACTGGGTATACCGATACTACGCGGATGGTCATTACGATGTTATTGCAAGCACTGCCGGTGTCGTCGAAACATTTGTCGGGCTTTTCGGATTGTTAGCTGTTTTGGCAATGCAGTTAAGCAACTTGGCTTCTACGGGGAGAGGAACTGCGAAGAATTCTGCAAGATTTTCTTCTATTTACCTGCTCCCTTCATTTGAAGAAAAGTTTGGAAAGAACTACAAAATTTTGAGAAATGCTAAAGATGAGAAAAAGATTCCCCTGCAAAATGTCATTACAATTCCAGACTCCACATCCAGCTCTTCATCCTCGCAACAGTCGTTGGATACGAACAGTTCCCCCGAAAAATAAGTCTTAAAACAACCATTAGAAGTTAAGTTTATACTTTGTATTCTCTTCTTGATGAATTTATGAAAATGCATGCAAACTGTAAACCATTTCGCATGAAACACTACTACGTACAAGTTATTTACATTATTCATTTACATTGTGTATGCATATGAATTGAAAGTATTGTATTTTGTGTCTGCTGAAAAAATACATGATTATGAATTTGATTTAAACTTTAATCCCATTGATAAGATGAAACCTAATTTACTTTAATTTGTCATTTTGTCATAATTCGATTAGATTAGTTGTTGTTTCTCCTTGCATGCAGTTACAAGGGACCTTCGCTACATTTCTCTCATCTCATAATAAATCTTGGAAATTATAATTTAAAAATTTTAGCCTTGTGATGGGAAAGAAATCATTTTTTGCCCTAGTGGCATTTTTCATAATTTTAACTTGCAATGCATGGCTTGCATTTGCACGCTACGCGGTTCCAAAAGAATACACGAAAATCGTGGACGAATCCACGATTTCTCGAAATCGATATCCGGAAGAATGGTTCATGTACGGACAATTTCCCAACGACTTTGAATGGGGTTTCGCTACATCTGCTTATCAAATTGAAGGCGCTTGGAATGTATCCGGTAAATGTTTTCATGAAATACATTTGATGTGACTTGGTCTCATCATGATCATGAGTTTTTGTTACTGTGGTACAGGTAAAGGAGAAAATATCTGGGATAATTTTACACATAGAGTGCCCAGTCCTATTTTGGATGGAACAGTTGGCGACGTCTCTTGCGACTCTTACAATAATTGGAGACAAGATGTGCAGCTATTAAAGAATACAGGAGTATGATTGAACAAATGAAAGATTACTTTTTATGAACCAGAGTTTGTGCAGAAGTGCAGATGCAGATTTATTATTTGGATTTTGGACATTTTCTATCACAGGCTCAATTTTACCGATTCTCTCTATCTTGGTCTCGTATCCTTCCGCGTGGTACCATAGACGAAATTAATCCTGATGGTATTCGATATTACAACGAATTGATTAATGAACTGATCGCTAACGACATTTGGCCAATGGTAACTTTGTACCACTGGGATTTGCCACAACCTCTTCAAGACATTGGTGGTTGGGAAAATGAAACTCTCGTGGAACATTTTACTGATTTTGCTAGATTGGCTTACACACAATTTGGAGATCGGGTGAAAATGTGGTTAACTTTTAACGAACCTTGGGTCTTTTGTACGATTGGCTACGGTAATACTGGAATGGCTCCTGGAGTCCCACTCCCATTACACGCACATTATCATTGTGTGCACACTGTACTCATGTCTCATGCTAATGCATATCATTTGTACAAAACTGAATTCCAACAAACTCAACAGGGACGCTGTGGAATCACATTGGATTCCAATTGGTACGAACCACTTGATCCCAACAATGCAACGCACAGAGAAGCAGCTGAAAGAGCAATTCAATACAAGCACGGGTGGATGGGTAGTCCTTTGTTCTTTGGGAAATATCCGGATGTCATGAGAGAAATGATTGATCGGAAGAGTCAAGAAGAAGGTTTGCCAAGATCCCGTCTTCCAGAGTTCACTCCAGAATGGTCACAAAGAATCAAAGGCTCACTAGACTTTTTAGGTTTGAATCATTACACAACGCAACTTGTATCCCCACCCGAATTTCGAAATGGCACCCCTGACTGGTGGGGAGACCAAGAAACGCTCTATTCCAGGGATCCAAATTGGGAGCAAGGGGAATCGGCATGGTTGGACGTTGTTCCATGGGGATTGAGAAGAGTACTCAACTGGATAAGACACACTTACGGAAACCCTGAATTATGGATTACTGAGAATGGGTTCAGTGAGCCATTCAGTGCTGGATTGGAAGATGACAGGCGTGTCAACTTTTATAAACATTACACAAACGAGTTGCTGAAGGCTATTAAAGTGGATGGATGCGACGTTAAGTCGTACACTGCATGGAGTTTGTTGGACAATTTTGAATGGTCTCAAGGGTTCACGTAAGATCTATTAAATATGCCATTACGATTACGAAGTTTACGCAACCAATTCAAACACTGAATACCAAAAATGATTGGATCATTATCTATAGTGAACGGTTTGGGGCACATTGGGTCAACTTCACAGACCCTTCACGACCTAGGACACCAAAACGGTCTGCAGCTTTCCTCACTCAATTGTTTGCAGACAATGGATTTCCAGCTCCTAAATGAATGTTTTCAAATCAATCCATATGAGTGCATACGTTCATGAAACTGCTATGTACTATAATGAATATAATGACTTAAATTATTATGTTAATGGGAATGGGAGCTGATACAACTTTAATTCTGTAGTTTATTATGGGCACACTCTATTAAACAATAAATGAATTAACATGATAAAACAAAAGACAGCTTGATAAGACGGCGAGAGAAAAATATGTTTGGAAGAAGAGATGAAAACAATAATCTAGAGATTCCATCTGAGTTTTCCAGCAGCGTCGACCGCGACTTTCCCTCGTGCAATGAGTTCCAATGCTTTTGGATAAGCTCCATGTTCTGCAACCTTGACCCTTTCCTGAAGAATGTCAACTGTGTCTCCAACTAGAATTGGAACAGCTTCCTGTACGATAATTCCCCCGGCATCAACCTCTTCCTCCACAAAATGTACGCTGCAACCAGTAATTTTGACCCCAGCGTCCAAAGCTTGTTGATGAGCATGAACACCTTTGAAACTGGGTAAAAGAGCGGGATGAATATTGATGAGTTTTCCATGCCAGCGTTTGACGAAGGATCCAGTCAGAATTCGCATGAAACCAGCCAGACAAACAAGTTCGACTTCTGCTCCTTCAAGAGCCTTGATTAATTGAGCATCAAAAGCCTCACGGTTAGGGAATAATTTGTGGTCAATGACTGTCGTGGCGATTCCAGCGTTTTGAGCTCGTTTGAGTCCTTCCACATTGTCCTTGTTGGAAATGACCAAAACGATTTCTGCACGACTTCCAATATTAGGATTTTGAGTATGGTCAATGAGAGCTTGGAGATTTGTTCCGCTTCCAGAAATGAGGACACCAACTCGTTTCTTTGTTTGTGTTTCGGTAGGCATGAACGGTTTCATGAGCGGAGCAATTTCATTGGCAAAGTTCTTCACGGTTACTCTTGGCTCATCTAGTTAATAATTAATTAACGATTTGATAAGTAATCGTATCGCTTGATTCAAGTTTGGTTTTCAAATATTACTGTAGCGCAAATTCCTTACCACCAAAAATATCCTTAACACGCCCAACTTCGTAAATATGTTCGTCGGAAATCATGCTGAAGACAGTTTGTAAATCCTGTGGAGCAACAATCAGAATACCGCCAAGACCGCAATTGAATGTACGAAGCATTTCTGTTTCATTGATTCCTCCAACACCACAAATCCATGCAAAAACTGGAGGAATGGGCCATTTTTGAGCGTCCATTAACACACCAAGATTCTTTGGCAAAACACGAGGAATGTTTTCCAGTAAACCGCCTCCAGTGATATGAGCAAATGCCTTGACTCTTCCACTTCTCAAAGCAGGCAGAACGGATTTAACATAAATTCGGGTTGGGGTAAGAAGAGCTTCTCCTAGAATTTCCAATCATACACACAGTTTAACTCCTACGTTAATTTATTACATGGCCTACAATAGCAATCAAATAATTTAAAATTTACCTAAAGTTTGCTTGTTTTCAGTAGACCATGGGCATGGATCAGAATATTTCGCATCTACTTTCTCAACGATACGTCTAATCAAGCTGAATCCGTTAGAATGAGCACCGGAAGACGACAACCCCAAAACAATATCCCCAGATTGAATTCGGTCAATATGTGGCAATTCCCGTCCTCTTTCAACTGCACCTTGTGCAAATCCAGCCAAATCATAATCATCTCCGTGATACATTCCAGGCATCTCGGCAGTTTCTCCACCATTCAATTCGCAACCAGCTTGACGACAGCCCTCTGCAATGCCAATAAGAACTTGGGTGGCTCGGTCTACGTCCAATCGACCAGATGCAATGTAATCTTGGAAAATAAGTGGTTCAGCTGCATGAGCCAAGATATCATTGACACACATGGCCACGAGGTCAATTCCGACCGTATTGTGTTTTCCTATTGCATCGGCAATTTTGAGTTTGGTTCCAACACCATCAGACCCGGAAACTAGAAGCGGATCTTTGTATCCCGCAGCACGTGGGTCAAAGAATCCTCCGAAGGACCCAACAGAACCCATCGATCCTTCCCGTTTGGTAGTATGAGCCAAGGCCTTGACATTCTTCACAAAACTATCTCCAGCATCGATGTCAACTCCACTTCCCTTGTAAGTCATTTGTCCACGTGACAATAACGCCCTAAGCCAGAAATTACATATTTCCAGTTTGCAATTAATTATGTCACATTCCTGTTTGTCCAGTTTCATTCATGCGTAGGACTGTCAATGTGTAGCTCTGCGTTTCAAAATGGATTGCTTACCTTGCAATTCCCTTATGGGCAATGTCACTTCTGAACTGAGCGCCTTCAAAATGAATGGTTGATACAGCTTTAAAAGCTTTAGCAGCTGCCAATGATAATTCAGTTGCAAGGGCAACTGCAATGAGAACGCGACCTCCGCTGGTCAAAATTTTGTCACCCTGCAGTTTAGTTCCAGCATGGAAGACCATGTGACCTGGCTGGCTTACTACCTCAGCAAGGTTAGTGATTTCTTTACCCTTGACATAAGGTTGAGGATACCCGGCACTGGCCATCACAACACCAGTCGAGAAAGTATTTGGCATCCAACGCATGTCCAATTGGTCCAAAGTCCCACTCACGCAAGCCTTGATTTATTAACGGTTCAAGAAGATGAATTGGATTCAATTTAAATACTCTACAAAATACATTTAAACGGTATTATTGACGCATTAGCACAACTTACATCAAAAGCATCAAAAAGATCAGACTCCAAAAGTGGCAGGATAACTTGAGTTTCCGGATCCCCAAATCGGCAATTGAATTCCAGCACTTTGGGTCCATCACGAGTAATCATGAGTCCAGCGTAAATGACGCCCACATAACGAACTCCTTCACCCTTCAACCCCAAAACAGTCTTCTTGATGATCTTTTCAGCTACATATTCCATGTCTTGGTCATTCAACAAAGGACAAGGGCAGTAAGCTCCCATTCCTCCAGTATTGGGTCCCATATCCCCATCCCTCAAACGTTTATGGTCTTGACTGGGGAGCATGACACTGACGGAATTCCCATCAGAAAATGCCAAAACGGACACTTCCTCTCCTTCCAACAATTCTTCCACAACAATCGTTTCACTTGCTTCTCCGAATGTATCCGCAATGGAATCCACAGCAAGACACGCTTCCCTCTTATCGGTTGCAACAATGACACCTTTCCCTGCTGCCAAACCTGATGCCTTCACAACTAAAGCGGGGAATGGAGCATTTTCAATGAACACCTTAGCTTCCGATGGTTTAGTGAAAGCCTTCCATTTTGCAGTAGGAATTCCATGACGGTCCATAAACGATTTGGCAAAATGCTTAGATGCTTCGATCCGTGCAGCAGCACGTCGTGGTCCAAAAGCTCGAATGTTTTGAGAATCCAACTCATCAACAATACCAAGTGACAATGGATCTTCCGGACCAATGACAACAAGTCCGATTCGGTTCCCAGTGCACCATGTTGCTACTTCCTTATGATCTTCAATGTTCAAACTAATGCATGTGACTTTCTTTTCTAGTGCAATTCCAGCATTTCCAGGTGCTACATAAATGTGGGATACCTGTAAACGCAGGCGTACGATAGTTACACGTTACATTTAGTACCAAACATGTTGCTTCAGCTGTTCAGCAACCGGCTTTAATCCGAAACCCAATGCTCCACAGTGCTAAATGAGCACAAACTGACTTTTCCGAGTATCTCTCATCAATCATCATGTGATCTTCTCTTAATCAAATCCGATGTTGTAATACTCTCATCATGATGAGCTCGATGTTGCAATACGCTATAACTATAACTCAGTACTGCACCCATTTAGCGAAGGAGCAGCAAGCTTGTAATGTGTAATGTCATGCTCATTACTCACTTAATCAAAATCTATGGTCTCAGACTTAATTATGCAACTTTCCAAAGCTAATTTCATTACTTCGAACCAGATTTTTGCATTTTTACCTTGGGAGACCGAGACAATTTCCATGCAATAGCATGTTCTCGTCCGCCGCCGCCGATAATCAGCACTTTTTGTGGACCTTCCATTTCTACTGCAAAACAAACACAAAAGAGAAATAAAACTCACACCCACACTTGAATCAATATGTTTTCCACACACGGTAACTGCGTAATTAGTAGTAGTAGTAACGACTCATAAATGAAAAAAGAACACTAAATTCTTGCTTACTCTGCCTTGTATGCTCACAATGAGAATAAATGGAAGCTGAGAGATGATGAAAAGAATGTGGAGGAGAGTCGTTTTGAGCCGCGTGGCCGTGAAAAGAAGACTGGAATGGAAGAGGAACTTAACTAAGAAGGACTACAGAGTTTCGTGATCCTCCAGCATCAAAACCACTAACTTCCAGAATTTATCATTCATCCTTAACAACTATACAAGATCAATGCTAAACAGGCAGGATTGAGAAGCCAGTTAGCCAGGATCAGAAATGTAAAGAAGGAATCTCAAATCTTACCCATGCAATCGAATTGACTGTATCTTTGGTATGGGTTGGGTAGCATAGGAAACATACAACGGAAAGGGTTTTGTGCCGAGGTTTGTCATTCTCCATCTCATCTCTCTTCTGAAAGATTACATAAAGAGATTTGGTTTAAGCCATTATAGCCATGTGGTTGGCGAGCCTGTGGCGTCGTCGTTGTCATTTCCAGTCGTGTAAGTGAAGACCTTGTTATTTTCGTCATAAGACGAGAGCTGTTACAAGTCGTATGGAAATGGAAATGCTGGGTAATATGAGCAAGTTAAAAAGCAAAGGTCAGATTTGAAATGAAGGCAAAGCATGTGAATCAGCGTCACTCTCATCACGAAACTTCACAACGTTGGAAGATAAGAATTAAGAGAGTATAAGACGAGAAGATCGATGATACTTGGCTTTGAGTGTTGACCAAGGCCATCGAGATTTTGCTTCTGTAGTCATTAGAAAATGAAGGAAGGAATAAGATGTTTTCTTATCTTCAAGTTACTCAAGAATCAAAGCTTATCCAAATCCCTTTTCCTTCCATTTTACACTATTTAGTATAATAACTTACTTTGATTCTGTTATCGCGTACTGTCCATCAAATTTTATGTTTCAAATGACACTCTCTCTTTACTAATCGGACTAATCCAAAGATGACAACCGTCGCCTTTTGTATTTTCCAGTATCTGTAACTAATTGTGGATATTTTGCATAGATGCAAGATTATTTCCTATGAGTTTGCCATGAACCTTTTTCAGAAACGTTGCGTTGTGAATCCGTGACCTCTTGACCTTTGGTTTCTTTCCAACACAAATATAAAGTTTTGATAAAGAAAAGTTTCCAAAAAAAGTTCAGGGTGGATGAATCATCTCTTAAATACTCAATGCACTGTTTATTTACAGGAAATTCAATAGTTACATATTGAAACGTATTATTGCTTTAAATTTATTGATTATTCATTTTGATTACTGAACACAGGAATTTTGAATTCGGTTTTTTCATAATATTTTGACACATCACTGTAATATAATACATGAACAATGATTACACAACTTATGCAACAGTGATTATGAAGTGATTATAGCTGTAATCTTAACAGTAATTTAGTATATCTTAAAGTAGTAACATTGATAGAAAAATGATATTTCAAGTTATTTTCAACGCATTCAAAACGTCAACATCACAATAAAGCATCACACTGACAGACGCACACGACAAAAACACACCACAAGAGCATGGAGCGTACGTATTATTGCATTAATGAAAATATAGAAAAAATATTGACAATGCGCAAGTCAATATTATTAGTAGTGAATTATTGTACGAACATGAGCTAAAATGATTTCATTGATTATTACTCAATAACGCAGTTTCTCAGTGAGATATGCATTTTATCATAGTTTGCTATAAGATTTGTAGTAACGTTTAGTTATTGCGCTAAAGAAAGAATCAAGTTAATATGCGACAATGCGACTACAACTTTTTAGCCATTAAATTAGTTAGAAGCACGTCGTTAAGGAATTATTATAGTGTCAATTTGAGCGTAAGGCTCAAGAGGAACAGAACTTGACGTCGTAGCCGTGGAACAAGGATCATGTGCACACACTACAGATTGTCTGACTGGTTCATTGATGGGACATCGAAGTCCGTGTTCTGTAGTATTTGGAGGTTGGAAAGCGGAAGGAGGAGAAGCGACACTTTTAACGACTCCGTAACTGAAGTAAATTATGAGTCCAGTTGCTAACCAGAAAGCGAAAGGAGTTCCAGCTAAATCAACGCCTTCTAGCAATAGACAACAATGAAGAAAAATGGCAGCAGCAGGAAGCCATGGAACGACAGAGTACGTAAGAAAATGGACAAGGGATGACTCATAGTCATAATTTGGTCCGGAAGCCGATAACTTTGCAGGTCTTCTTCGTTGGGGTTGTCGACTGATAACCACTAATAGGAGAAATGTTAAAAGACCTGAGGAAATGGCCAACATGATTCCCGTTATGTGTCCACGAGGAGCTCGATTCAACGAAGCTGATAACGCCAAACAGCAAGGAATAAGTGCTGTTGTCGCTAACGCTACTCTTCTGGCTGTCGCTGGAGTCGGACTCATTGGCATCGCTCCGTTGAGGGTTGCGACTCGAATTCGTTCCTATATTTCCACAAACAATTCATCAAAACCTCTTCGTCCTACTAAACAAATTCTAAGAGATCCAAGATAATTAGTAGAATTCTCACTTGGTATTCAGATACTGCAGCATCAATGTCTGTGTCATCTGTTGCTTCAGACTGACAAGGCTCACTGTCAGATTCATAACCAGATACGCCACTCCCCATGCTAAAATCACTTGTTGATTCCCGGCTATATTAATTACATTACACGCTTCTAGCACTTACAAATGAACTCTGTAAGTTGAGCATTTTAAATTAAATAAGGCGTAAACAGAGTTAAAAGACTTACGGTTCCATTGGAGTAATTCCAACGTCATCCATGAGAAACGTTCTGTCGTTACAAGTCGTAGTTTCCGTAGTTGCGCATGCACTTCCCCTTGAAGAATCTTCGTACACATCTCGTGGGATTTTAGTTAATCCATTTTTCAGGAAGGAAACAGTGAGCATTCGTCTTGTGGAAGTTGAACCGCCGGAAGAAGCTCCAGACGTGGAAGAGGTTCCTAGTCCTGCATTCAATCTCAATGAGTTCCTTATTCTTGGTCGTGTACGACTTTGCCCCGATCGTATGAATGCAGGCGGACAAGGACGACTTTGGTAACGAATGACTAGCATTGATGAACACACGACAATGTGTATGCACATGAGACAAGATGCTACTAATCCAACGAGCACCTTCGTATCAATCAAAATTGCTTGTAACGATGAAACTCCACCAAAAACTATTGGTGTTATAGTGCGCCAATTCACAGTATCTTCCGACTGAATCTGCATTTCATATCAAGACCAATTATTAGCTCAATTTCAGCTACAGAAAAAATTAAAGTCATCTTAAACTAGCTGCTTACGTCTTTTCTAAGTTTTCTGTATAGTAAGCCATCATTAGCCATTTTGGTCACTTGGACACACATTGGAATTAGAAATTCAAAAGTGACAAGCGCCAATGCTGCGATGGACAAAGAGGCAACTGCCAATCGCCAACCCCCAGATAACTGCCAGAGAAGTGGTGGATCTCCATCCCAAACCCTTGTTCAAAATGACATCCATTTCAAATTACTACACCATGCCTACATCCGCCTACACTACTGCACGTTTTTAATACATAAACATGGGTATACATTGAATAATTCCAAATGCAGCTCACCTTGGTGTTTGTTGAACTTTGTTTAGAACAGTGGACTGAATGAAATAAAGGAGGAAGGCGGAACTGCAGACTACGCACCCAGTGAGTGAGAATCGTTTGATGGTTTGGAAGTGTTGATGTTGAGTCAAAGTAAGATTGTCTGGTTTCGAGATTGTGTATAAACCCAGAAAACCCACGCTGGCCAATGCAGCTCCCGATAGAATCTTTGCGTACAAGTTCCGATCCGGAATGATGGGAATGTACTCTGTTGTAGGGAACAAATGACTTGTGGCCAGGGCCGAAGTGAAGATAGTTCCCGTCGTTAATGAAGTCACACCAAAGAGAGCCCAGCGAAGAAAATTGGATTCCTAATTGCAAATTAAACAAACAGAATTTATATGTAGATAAACCAACGCAAATGCCATAAAGATATGAAAAACGGTAATTTCATAAACACACAATATACTTCTTATTCATGAAATTAATGGAACATCTTAATTTTATAATAATTAATTACTGAAGGAAAATAAACATGAGAGACTGGAGAATTTAGAACGATATGGTCAAGGCTAACAAGATTTACAAAAGTTAAAGTTGGGTTTCCGGAAACCAAAAACCTAAGAATGCTGTAATAATCATGCCATTGTTGCTTTTTGCATGCAAAACCAGTTTCTGTTTGCGTTTGTTTTGTGTTTTGCGTATGTTTTTTCTGTCTATCTCTCTTCACATTCATGAACTGTTGTTCTGCTCAAGTGCTCATTCCACACTTGTGTACAAAAACATAGAGGGAAAAATAGTACAATTTCACTTTAATATATATACATTTTAATGCTTATCTCTTGAGATGCATAAAGACAATTCATGCCACAATTAAGTGCCATATTGCTCACTGCTGTAACTTTTGTAGGAAATCTCTTGAGTCGATCTGCTCACTTTTTGCTCGTCTCTGTATTCCACACCTACTTAATCTTAATCCACCTAATGTCCACCTTAATTCACATATAAAAGAGAAAAATTCAGACATTTCTACTTTATCTTTAGACACAAGCAGTTGACCTAAAATCCTCCAAAGAACCTTTGCTATAAACGCACTTTGCTCAGGAAAAAATGCTGAATTTCAGACGAATTTGTTGTGTTTTCACCGTCGTTTTGTGTGTTTTCGTTATTATTATTCAAGGGAGCCCGAGTCGGTTAAGGGACTATGACGCTGGAGAATATGAAGTGCCTCCACAGCTTCAATCTCGAGGTCCTACTCCTGAACATGATCTCGTCAATTCCAATGAAGTCAATTGTAAGTTCATAGTTTACTTTATATCGCATTTTTTTTTACTTTTTCTCAAACATGTGCAAATAATAACTTCTGTTTCTTAACAGCGGAATACTCTCCATACACATAAGCGACAACGTTAATGAAGTGGCATAGCCCTCGCCCTCATTATTGGAAATTTTGTTTTAAAACATACTTAAAATGTAAAGTTCAAATGCAAAATACTTATAGTTGATAGTATGATAAATTGATATGAAGCAACAATGCTCAACAATAAATCGAAAGTTCTAAAAAGAGACGACAACTGATCTTTTAATTACCTCCATGCCAAGGGCGACCATAATGGTAGGAACTGCTGTTACCGACAAAGCCATGAGGTCAACCGGAGCACCCATGGGTGTAAATGTACCCAGTGTATTTTCCATGAGAGTTGCAATGTGTCTACCAGTAACGGAATCCATGATGGAACTTAGGTTTCTTGCTGCAGCAGCAAAAGCCGCCGATTGGGCTGCTATCCACCACCATCCAACCAAGAAAGCAGGAAATTCTCCCACACAATTGAATAAGCACGAAAATAAATCACCAGGACAGTGTCCATGTTGGGATTCAAAATCTGTGAAGCACCAAACTGAAAAGCAGGAAAGATTTGTTAATGTAGCACATAATGCAGCTACAATGATCATCAAAAGTGACATTTATAATTTTTCGTTCCCTAATAGTAAACAATAATGTAATATAGCGTTGCTATTTACCTGTTAAACAAGCGTCAACTGCAGATAACAACAAAGAAGCGACAATTATAGGTCCTGAAGAATTCTCAGCTACGTAAGGGATGGATACAAGGAGTGCAAGAGCAAAGGGTCCTGCTAAACCTTTTACTTTGTCTG
The DNA here is from genome assembly GCA_019776145.1 of Harlomillsia oculata. Lineage (NCBI taxonomy): Eukaryota > Metazoa > Arthropoda > Collembola > Entomobryomorpha > Oncopoduridae > Harlomillsia > Harlomillsia oculata. Next base: position 15,825 of record JABASF010000787.1, read on the forward strand.
CCCATATTGTTCTTTTAAAATGTTCATATGTTTGCTGTGGAATTTAAAGAAAATGTATTAAAATTGGTCATTTCCATTGTTTAAAAATAAACATTGACAGAATTCCTTACCTGCTGTGGAGGACGAGTGCGGACAAGGGCAAAGGCGAGTCTCTCAAACTTGTTGAGGTAACTCTCATTAGGAGACCATTCGGGCCGTGACATTGAACTGAGTCCTCTCGTGCCCAGTTACGAGTTGACAACAACACTTACACTCCACAATTTTATCCAAATTGTAATAATGACAATGAGACAATAATTTGTTCAAAGAGAGTCTCTCAGCCTTGCCCGTCCTCGCACTGCTGATGGTGACCCACTTTCCAAATCCGAGAAGAGAATTTACCCGCAGTCCGTCTGTTCCCCTACAGTTCAAGCTGCGGTTCTTATTACCTATCCTCTCTCCCGGGTTTTACGCACTCGTATCGATCCGAATATGCTGGTTTTTCCTACCCCGGGAAACGAACTCGTTTGCTAGTGTACTCAACTCATACATGATTCGTTTACTTCTCAATTGGAATCCTGAGTCTGGAAATGACACGGAATAGTGAAATGCTTATTACGTAGTTTGCGGTTTGGATCCACACCTGCTCACATCAGTTTACATTTTTCTCTATCGAGTGGAACATCTTTGGAAGAATCGATAAATACAGAACGATAGTAAAATACACGTTATTGCATCACATTTTATTTTTTTTGACTACAAAAAATATGTTAGTTCCTCTTCATATGCAAACATTTTTAAAACTTGAACATAGAAAATAATAGCGTTAGAACTGATTCCCCTTGTGGCACCTTTTCATTTCTTGAGGCGATTCGTTGCATTTCTTCCTTAACATTTTCCCTCAACTGAGGACAAAAATGAACCAACGCTTTCTTTGCTTCACGGTTTACTTGAATTAGCATCATTTGCTTATGAAGACTATATGGCACTACTAAATTGTACTTTTCAATCATTCGATTCACTGTTTTACATTCCTTCGTGAAATCAATGCTTAAATACCTTTCCCACTCATGTAAATCCGAAGGCGTTAATTCTGCATCGTACTTATGACGCGCTTTTCGCAAACGTTGCCTTAAAGTTTCTATTTCTGAACGAATCTCTTTCTCGAGAAGTATCCATTCAGGAGTGAACCCATTGTCTATTAGAACTTGATTCAATTTATGAGTTGTAAAATCAATGTAGGGATTATATGAAGAATCATGCTTCAAAGGTTGTCCTTTTCCAGCCAAATTATCAAAGTCTCCACGTGCCATGGATTCCTGGATAAGATCTTCAACGAGACGTTCCATCCCGATTCTACAATTTCATAAATACATGCATGGTAATAAAAGAATATACCACTAACTAACAGAAACAATCAATAAGTATCTTAAAAGCATAAAGACTTTCAAGCCTAACCCCGTTTTTATTTTCTTAGCTGCTCTTTGGTCCTTGACTAGTGCTGACTCAGCATGGTTTGCATTGTTGCTGACTTGCTTCATTCGATGTTCCATCACATTATCAACTGCTTTCATTGCTCGGTACTTTTGATACTGTTTTTCTCGTTGAAGGGGTGTTCCAGTGCCAACTCCGTCGAAACTCAAATACTGTCTATGCTGCGGTGCCGTGTGCTGAAAATCATACAAATCAATGTGACGTCAAAGATATCAACAAATAATCGACAAACATCACCTAGTCAAATTGTGCTTTATTCACATATTAGCTCAGTACTTTAATGTCAGGTCCCTCATCTTCCTGTTCAGTCTCTTGATCCTTCTCTTGATAGTAAAGTCCGTATTCTCCAGCGGACCTGCGATGTCTTGTTCGTTCATCTGCTAATCTCTTGACTACATTTTTGTAGGCTGAATCTATCTACAAAGCAGTATTAAAAAAACAATCGAATTAAAACGCAAAATCCTTTATCCATTTTTTAAAAATGTTCATATATATTACCCGCTGGAACTTTGCATCATTTGCTTCTTTAGTACCACTGTCCGGATGATAACGTTTTGCCAGTGAGATAAATGCCATTCGAGCTTGCGTTTGGTCGCAATCTTCAGGAACATTTAATACTTGACAGTCTTTCTGTAATCCAAATTATATTTTCTCTTGTCATGTAAGGAAGAACAATCAATAATATAATACAGGGGTCCAGGGCAGGTCAAGGGTGCTAAAGACATGATGATAACTACTGAGAGTTGGAATTTGTCGCGAACTCATGAAATCTCATTTTTACGTAATACAGTTGAGGTTGGTATATCGACAATCGACTGCTTGCGCCTGCTGTGCTGTGTTTAGTTTTAAATAAAATGACGAAAAAAACATCGAAGAAAGTAGAAGACATGGTTTTCGCGTCGAATCGAATCGAGTCGAAGCATAGTGAAAGCTCTCGCAAAAGAAAATATAGTGATTTCAAGGAGTACAGTGAATGATATTTTGAAACGGAAAGGAAAAGCACGGGAAGCCATAGCTCAAGGCCTGCCAGTACCACCTCGAAAACAAGCGGAGAAAGTGGTAACTTCAGTCATGATCAGAAAAGTTAAAATGTGGGCATCCGAAGAGAATCCACCCCCTCAAACAGTGATGGCAAAAAGACTCAATGTGTGTAGGGGGACTGTGCAAAGAATTTTGAAGATATTGAACTTAAAGCTTCAAAAAATCGAGAGTTCATAAGTAAACGGAAGAACACATGAGAAACAGGAAGACGAACTGAAAAGGGGAACAATCAAAAATTAAAAACTCACCTGATGCCTTCTACGTTCCTCAGCTTCAGCCCTTCGTTCACTAAATCCGTGCACACATCTTGCCGAAGCATAATCACCCTGTTTTAGTAAAATTAAGGAAACGTTTATCAAAGTGCAACTTTTGGACAGTCATGGCAAAAAATTAAAATAGTGTGGTATGTTATTTTATTAATTTTTGTTAAAAATCTCAAATACTGTTTGTACGCGTACCTTCCACGTGGAACCTTCACTGTACGGATGAACGAATTTCCAACATCTGATCAACTGAAGCGTCGTCCTCGTTTGACTCATATTTCTTCAATCTCATTTTTTTCAAAAAACCATTCATTAAACTGATTAAATCTAATTTGGCGACAACACAAGTACACAAGCCAAGTCACACTAAAAGTACTATTATTCACAACAACTGATGTAAACTGAGCGGGTTTCAAGTCTTGGCGAATCAGGTGTTTGTGGGTTGTCGACGTAGTAAAACAACTCGACAACGTCGACTCTCAAACATAACAGGTTTATCCCATCATCCCATGCCCTTCCTTACGTAATTCCACGCTGTGCTCATGCTACGTTTACGTACGTTAAGTGGAATTGAAATACCGTTAGATCTCAACATCTCAAGTCACTGTTAAAGAATGCAAAACGTCAATGCTCTAATGCTCTTTTGTACTAGAATATTTAGTCTTTTTCGATTGGCAAAAGTGTAAACTGCAAACTGCTGAAATACGTCGACTTTCTTAATTTATAAAATGAATGAATTCCTAGTCGACCACATTTGATAAAAAAGTATTGCCTTTTTGCACATCATTCATATCAAAGCACAGTTAGCACAGTTCATAATATTATGAATGCAATAATGATGTGAACTGTGAACCAAATATAAAACTGCAATCTCCAATATGCCCCAAAAAACCAAAAATTCCAGAAAATGCCGTTCAGCCGTACATGACAATGACATTTTTTCGGGCTGAAATGGAATGACGAATGACACATAATTTGACATATTAGTGCTACAGACAGAAAGAAGTTCAGTCTTGTTTGTTAGCTACTTAAATATTTAGCATGTAAAGTTCACCTGTAATTTGACACATATTTTGGCTTGTTGAGAAGCTTAAACGTCGTTCGTTTACTCGTTTTATGCCACTTGTCTGAGAATAATGCAGAAGACGCTATTCCACTCGGAATAGGCCTTTAGGCAAAAAAAGTATACCAGTTTTAGTATTGGATTTGAGACTCCTTCTTTTGGTCGTCGTCCTACTCTGCAATAGTGGTCGTTTGCGTTTCTGCCTGCTCGCAATATTCTCAATGTTTTCCGTAACAGCTGATAACTTTATTTGACAGTGATTTGTTTAGAAATTCGAATATACTCATCAGTTCAGTGTTGCGAGTGTAGTGAAGTTGTGGGTTTAGTGCAAGAAGTTGACCAAAAGCCTTTTAATTATGGCAGATACTAAACAACGAAAAGTTAGGAAACGTAAAGAGGTAAGGGGTGACGTTTGTTGTAATTTTTTGAAACTAAGTAGGACTTGAACATATTGAACATACGTTGAACACTGTCGTCAACTTTTTGATGACTTTTTTATGTGTGTTATAAAAATGTTTTGTCGAATATTTTGTAGCCACAAGAAAGTGGACCAGCTCCTCCAGATGTGGCGACGAAAGAAGAAACGGCTATTGCAGGATGGATGCGACAAAATATTCCGGTCAAAAAGACCAAGTTTATTAATCATACTGTTGAATATTTCACGGGTAAACTCAATTTGAAACTATCCTACTTTTCAGTATCGTTTCAATGAACTTTAAAACTCATTCTAAACTAACTATTGTATAGCCAATAAAGCAATTGATGCACTGATGGATTCCCCGTGGGCCAAATCGAAAAAAGCTGGTGAAGAACCATTGTTTACAACTAGAGAATCCATTGTGTCCTACATGGATTTGTAAGTGAGATTTTCGGTCTTTTTGTGTATTTGGATGATAATTTGTAGGTTAATTGCTGACATTTTGGTTTTGTTTGAATTTCAGATTATTGAGACACAAGTTTTTTCATCGGGCGAGAAAAATTGTTGTACCTGAAAGTGAATTAAACAAAAATAAGAAAAAAGGCAAGGAGAAGGACAAGGAGAAAGACAAGGAGAAAGAAAAAGAGAAAGAGAAAGATAAGAAATCCAAGGAATCGGCAAAGAAGGAAGATACGAAGGAAGGTGACAAGAAAAAGGAAAAGCGAGAAGACACAGTAACAGCTGCTGAAAGTAGTCAAGCTGAGGGGGACAAAGGAGAAAATAAAGCTGTTAAGCATAAGAAGGTTGGTTAATTATTTAATGTACCTGTTGAGTTAATAATACGTAGAAGTACTGTAATCTTAATCTGACATGATTTGACTTTTGAAATATAGGAGGAAGGAGAGAAGAAAAAACGGAAAATCCGATTAGATATGCATTTGGAACAATGTTTTGTAGACAGTACGGATGCTTATGTTTGGATTTATCAACCGACTCCATACTACTATTACTTTTTCGGGTTTTTGGTAGTAGTGGCTGTGATTGCTGTTTGTCTTTTTCCTCTGTGGCCATCTTCGGTTCGACAAGGAGTTTACTACCTTAGTTTGGCTGCTGCAGGATTCCTCGTTTTCATTTTGGCACTCGCTGTTCTTCGTATCGTCGTATTTTGTATTGTGTGGGGACTTACATTCGGTCGTCATCATCTTTGGTTATTCCCTAACCTCACTGAAGATGTTGGGTTCTTTGCTTCGTTTTGGCCTCTATATAAAGTAAGATTATTGTCATTCATTCGTCAACGTTGCAATTTCAAACTGTATGCGAAATTTTGCTTACGGTTGTTATTTTCCTTCATTTCAGTATGAGTACAAAGGGGAAGTAGAGGAAGAAGAAGAGGACGAGGACGAGGAAACGGAAGGAAAAGAAAAATCTGACGAAGTCGACGATGATAAGAAACCATTGATGTAACATTATGATGAATAGAGTGGTTTGTTATGGATTTACAGAGTGGCTGATAAAGGTAAAGGGCCAGATGAACACTCGGGAACTGATTCAGACAGCCAACCGTCGCAAACTGGCAAAGATTTTGAAATGGTCGATCGAGAAGAAATTGAACCTTAGTTGATGGCTGATGTCAAAAAGTTCGTCCTTCTCTTCTAATATTTGTTCTTGCATACTACACTACGGTCCGTCAGAAAACAAGAAATTCATTGCATCCTCAGGTGTCAGGTGTAACATTATTGTAATTGCCGTGAAAAGGATATCACATTTTATTGTCGTCTTTTCTGGAATTGATTTTAACCAGTTATTCTCTCGTAAAGTTAATTCGGTATAATAATGAAATTGATAGTTTCGTATTCATTCGTATTCGAATATTTAGATCGTGAAAATACTTTGCAGAGATTTTTAAAAAATGATACGATTAAGTGTATTATTCTTTGAGCAAACACGACATTTTAAGGCTTCGTCAATGTTTGAATGAATTAGATGTTTAATTTCAAAGTTTGTATAAAACTGCTCTATTCACAGTATTTATTGACTGTCGACTTTGTGATTATTTAGACATTGCAATGTTATCAATAAGGCGTATACTCTGTATACTGTATATCTACTATCTACGATAATGGAATCTGCAGTAATTAGTAATTTATATTGCAACATGAAACACTGGTGCTTTTTATTTCACTTGTTTATTATTATTTTCACGAGGTATTATTATAAAATATATTAGTATAGCTAGAAAATAGAACAATCCTTATTTCTTAAAGTGGTTAAATTGTATTAGGTAAGCGCAGGTTGCTGCTCAGAGTTTATTAGGTATCCGGAAATTAGATTGCCAATGCTATTGCTACTTTATATTTAATGAACAAAAGTTCAAGAGAATCCTCATTTAATATTAAAATGGAAATGTTGGTTTAGAATTAGAATTGCTTTTATTGATTATTTAGTGAGTATTACGTATTTATGCGTGCTTATTCGTATTTATGTATTTAGTAAATTGTTGACTCGTCCTATTAATAAAATCAAATGAACATGGAACTGATAAGGTAAACTTTATTTGATTTATAGTAGTTACAGGCTACTCATCAAGCAGTTACAAAGATGCCTTTGTGATTTTGAATGTTATTATTACTTTTTTGATTCCGGAGATGAAGCATACAAATCCGAATCTCCACTTTGAATTTTTCCAATCATATTCTTCAGCATTTTATTACATAAAGCAGCATACGGATTCATCTGCACCAATTGTGCTTTTGCAAATTGGCTCCCAAATTTTGCTGCTTCTTCAAAATCTGCTTTGGCTTCCGCTTCTCTAAATTCTTTCAAATTCAAAAGTCCTCTTTGACAATGAGCTTGACAAGCTGCTTTTCCTTTTCCTTCGCTCAAGTTGATGGCGTTGTTCAAATCAATGCGTGCTTCTACACAGTCCCAAATACAAATTAACTTTTTCATGAAACATTCCATTCATCCAGACCAAACAGTTTCATAATTCTACCTGCAGTTTGTCCAAGAAGTCTGTAAGTTTGAGCCCGATTGTTGTACCCAGAAGCACGAGACGGACTCAATAAAATTGTATCCGAAAAGAGTTTCAACGCTTGTTCCAATTCGCCCCTTTCGGCCGCTTTGATTCCCTCCATCTCAAATTCCTTCGACTTCTTTTCATCCTCCGAAACCAGAATGTTGCATGATTCGTCTTCTGAAAAATTAGACTTGTAAGAAATGTTTGCAATTTTTAAATTACAGTGCAATCTAAAACGATATCGTTGTCAAACCTCTCAACTCCTCCGGAATGGAATCATCAAACAAAACTTCTCCTGTAGGCAAAAGTGGATTGAAAATGCTATTCAGAATCTCGCGATCGTGCTCATGAAGCCATGTCCCAAATTGTCACCCAAGATGAAAACCAATATCAGCTCTCTAACTTAAGATATGTAGAAGTGAATCAGAACCATGTAGATGAAAACACAATTGTTCTCTTTAGGAGCAAGACATTACGAATGAATGGATTTTTCCAATAATTTTGGATCATCTGTCGTGCAGCTTCAGTTTTGCTTCTGCTACGTCGACTAAACCGGTTTTCCTTTAATTTCGGTCGAGGTCACTTTTTCTTGAATTCCTCGTCTTCATCGTTTGCATTTACAGTTGCATTGGCTTCATCCAGGTTAATTCTTATTGGAACAAAACGCAGTCAAGAGTCATGCTTGCTTAAAAATCTTACGTAACGTACAACTATACAAAACTGCAGTGTATGGTTAAAATATCACAAAAAATGCTGAGCAATTTGTTAGTAAAGATTTGGGTATTTGGGTGCTCTTTGATTTTCCAGTCACACATCATTTAATTTGCTAATTAGGCATAGGCATTTGGAAAAACTTAAATGACTTGATCCTCAAAAAAACTTGAAATTCTCATATATAATGCTTTACATCATTAAAAATGTGCATTTTCATTTTTTAACCTAACCAACACTATATTCTAACCTAACCTAAATTAATCTAACATAACTTAACCAAACGGAAGATTAACTAACCTGCATTAACCTCACCGGAAGGTTAGCCTAACCTTACTTAGTTAGCATAGCCTAGCCTAGCGTAGACTAAATCTAGCCTAACTTAGACTAGAATAACCTAACCTAGCCTATAAACTAACCTAACCAGCCTAACCTACTTAGGTTAGGTGGGACTTAAGTGTCCCACAACAGTCCTACAGTCCATGAGTCCTACTGAAGCAAGAAGCAACGCAAACGGCAAACGCAAGTAAATAAAAATTGTGTACGCTGAAGTGAAGTTAGCACAAGCAAGAAGCAAGCAACAAAAAAAGGATACGAATATACGAAAGTCAGTCGTATATTTGTTACCGGCTGGGCTGGAGACGAGGTCGAGTCGAGACACTCCAGAAAAGCGAGCGAGAAACTGTGATTCTCAAGAATCGTGGTTTCATTTTTAACGAAATGGATTTTGGATTTTCCTAGTGCATATACGAGTTTAATTAGGATTAAAAAAGCACGTTAAAAAGTGATTTATTGGTTTTTCATTTTAATCTCATATTTTCCATGTGATAGTTTCTTTAATCGACTCAAATACGTGTACGTTGCAGCATTGCAGGTGAAGTATTGTTTCCTTTTAACTTTGCAACAATTTTAAAACAGTTGTTCTAAGTGGATATTTTGTAAAAATTCATTTAATATATATTTTGAATTTATATGTTATAAAGAAAGTAGTGATCATCATGGGACGAAAGAAACGAATCCAGTCACCTATGAAAAACGGAATCGGTGAAGTGTTTGTTGGTCGTAGTCGTAGTACTCGCAAACCAAAAAAGTCATCAGGTGACGGGAAAACGACTAATAAGTCAAAATCCAAAGGGAAGTCACGGTCAAAAGCCCCGGAAAAAGTGGTGGACGTTGTAGAAGCATCTCAAGAGTTTCAGTCATTTCAGGAAAATGTTAATAATGGTGCTACAAGTACTGCCGAATTAAGTCAATTGGAACCAATTCCCGGGCCTTCAAAAGCCGTCACCAACAACGTTCAAGTACAAGAAGTCAAAAAGACTGACAAATGGTTATGTTACTTTTGTAATCAACCTGCCCATTTCTTCAAATTGGGTGAACTGTGTGGACCATATTATGTGTTCAAAGGAATGCCGAAGGAGGAAGAAATCTGGACACACATAGGTAAGTAATCGAAATCTAACGATTAACGCTATCAGACATTTCGGTACGATTCCATTTGTACATGGTTCTTGTTGCGTTAGTGAGTGTTTATGTGATTTCTCATTCGAATTCCGCAGATTGCTCCGTATTTGCTCACAATTTAATTCTGGTTGGTGAAACTTTGTTCCATCTCAAAGAAGTCGTTGAGCTAGCCAAATGCACACAATGCTGTTACTGCAATGAACTAAGAGCCACTGTGATTTGCAGGAACAAGCAGTGTATCAAGGTTGCACATTACCCGTGTGCGGTTCGTAATAAATGGAACCTCAAATGCGACAAGGAGGACTATCGTGTCTTTTGTGATACGCACGATTCCGTTGATGTTTGTAGAATGAGTGGTGATCGGTGATAATGAGGGGGACGAGGAAGTTTGATGAAAAGTTGTAAGACCAAATACAACTTTAAGCCCTGTAACTGTAACTATCACGCTTTTTGTGAATGAAATCATGTATTAATTTTATTGAACGGATTTGTTGGTCAATTTATTCCAAGAAATCGCATGACGATGTGATTGGTTTTAAAAACGCGTAACAATACTGAATGAGCGGTCGCATTGTCGCATGATCTGATCAATTTATATTTAGCTGTAAGACAATCGACAATTTCCAATGTTTTACTATTTTGTTTATTCTTTGCGTTTTATTAGATGATTTGATTAGACTTGACTTTACATGTTTTTGTGCAGGGTGTAAGATAAAAGTTTTACGGAAATAGTATATTTCAGAGATAGTATCACATCATAAGTAGCACCGGTTAGTTTAATAAACAATACAATAATTGGAATTTATATTATAATGCAAATGCAACAATGCAAGAATTGAAAGTAATTAAATTATTGATTACAGTACTTTCTACAACTGTATCTATATTCTACGACTACGACATGATGACTCGAAAGAATCGAAAATCGACAAACTATATTACATATTGTATTCCTTTCCGACTGAAATTGCTTTGTGTAAATGGGGCTATTTAATGTGTCATTCTATAGTTACCTTTTTAACGATATGTGTCGTTTGCTAGTACGATTTTTACTACGAGTCATCCAAATAAAAAATATATAAAATTGTAAAATGAATGAACAAAACGCGTTTGAACAATCAATAAAACGAAGTTGTAACCGAAATACAGAGATCATTAAAAAAAAGAAACGGTTTTTCCAATTGCAAGTGTAAATTTTTTTAGTGCAAAATATATTCGTTTTGGAAATGTACACAAACTGGAAAACTTTGGATTAGATGGTTTCGAATCCGGAACACGTAGTAGGTATACAATTTCTTTAAAAGACAAAGTCCTTGACTGCGACTCAATTTGTAGAAACTACCGCGAAGCCTTTGTGCTCGCTTCAAAAGCTAATTTTCCCTCTTATCTTGTAGAATCCCAGAGCATTCGCATTATGAAACAGAGATCCAATTCCCAAATACGATTCGATGATAATTGGCTTGTATTCAACACGGCACATGGGAGAAGTGTCTCCACCTTCCCCATTACTCAAAATATCCATTAACTCACGAGAAAACGACTCGATGTCAAACGATCTGTTATTTCCTCCACCTCCAACTTCTCCTGAAATGAAGATCGAATCAATGAAAGTGCCTATAGCAAAAAAGGTAAACAGGACAAAAGCGCTTTTCATACCTTTGTGCCACAAAAGAGGATGCGATGCGAATGTTGTCCATGGAATGGATTTGTCGAAAGGGTTCCAATTTTGTGAAAAAGTAATTGGCTGTTCTTGGTTCCACATAATGCGTGCTCCACAAGTATTTCTTGACCTAATTTCAGAGATCAAGTAATCAGATTAGTATGATTAACAAAGTATCGGACAAATGAAAGACTGAACCTTGGTTCAAAATTCTCCAAAGACAAGGCATTCATGATTGATTTCGGGGACGTGAGATCATCCTGAGATTCAGAGTTGCTTCGTTCATTTGCCTGTAGTCGATTCTTTCTCGGTGTAGTAGTCTTGTCATCGTCGTCTAGAGAGCTAGCCCGTGGAATTTGTCCCATGCAGGCTTTATTTCTATAGAAGACTGTATTTCCTACAGTGCTCACTGTATCACTTACTTTCGGAATGATACAGTCTTTGACGACACCCAAGAGACCTCCAGCTATTCCACTCAATCTCCTATATGGAATGAAATGAATTCTTTGTTTTATTAACAGAAAAAGTCCATGAGAATGCACGACGCTAGCATATAAGAATGTATATCCGAATTGCAACATACGGTGCAAGTGACCGATCCGGGTATTTCAATTCGCCCTGTTGGATTTTGTCCACAATGCTCAAATTAATACGACGAACGTCCAATGTCTTCATTACGATGAAATCGTACTTTATAATCAGCATCGTTTTCTGACAAAGAACCACAATGCGTTCTTTTTCATGATCCCAGTGATCGATTCTAAAAGTTAATTAAGAAATACACACATGAAATCACATGAAATGTGACTTTGTATGTGATGTGACTCATTCAAGTAACTAATGAAAATCCAATCCTTACTCTGTCAACAGCCACGTTCCTCTAGTGTTCCCATCCATGGAACTAACTACCAAAGCCCCTACTTCCTGTTGAAGATGCTCAATGATGGAATCACGATATGCAAAAAAGTCTTTTGCTTCCAATTCATTCTTGGGTGGCATTGGACTTTGAGGTCTCCAGTAACTCTGATTCAAAGCCGACCCTTGACCTTTCCATCCATGATTTTGAAACAAAGGTGATGCGCGAGAAGAGTTGAGGGACACAGTGCTTTCACCATCCGGTGACAAAGTCGTTGGTGTCATTGGAGTCAATGAAATCTTTGGGACATGACCTGAAGCACCGGAATAATTCCCATCCTCTCCTCGAAGATTGTCCAGCCCGTTCAAATGCGGGATATCCTGTTTAGCTTTCTCCTGCGTCGCCTCCGGGTGAGCAATTTCCAAAGTGACACTTTGGAAATCTTCCAATCCCATCATATGGTCTTCTAACTCATCGTCTGATGTCAATTGAAACAAAGGGGACGTGATCGATCCAGTTGTCGATGAATTCATCATTTTGGTAGTCTACCCTAATGTAATGTCCAAAGTCCAATTCGCCCGTCCTACAAAATGAATTAAACATGTAATCAAAAACGATTCATTCGTCTTTCGCCTTGACGTTGGTCTTGTCTTGACATAAACTACTAAATTAACTCAAAGGTTAAATACAATGCCAAAACACTTACTCAATACTACACAAGATTGCTAAAACTCGAAATGCAAACTGAAAACTAGATTTTGATGTAACGTTATTTCCGAATCACATTTTTATATTGTCATTGTCACCGTCACTTTCCGTAAAAATCAAATCTATATCAACCCTGAACCTTTTTGGACCGTTAACAATTCTCTATATTCGTATTAAATATAAATATATTAATATATTAAATCATTTAGCGTCGTCAAAAACAACTAATCGAATCCGACTGAGTGTATGAATGTACTGCTAAAAACTACTTGAAAATTACACAAATTGTGACGTTTGTCGTGCACTTTTGTTTTTGGGAGGTGTTTGTGCTACTGTGTAGACGACTTTGACAAAACGGAACGGGACAAAACGTCAATACACCACAAGTTTTCGCGAAAAATCAGACGGAAAGCGCAAGTTTCAACACACACTCACTCGACGACTCGACTCGATTCGACTCAACAGATCGTCGTTTTGCGTTACTTTACGCTTTTTGCGAATATGTTGTACTTCGTAATTTCGTAAGTGCCAGGTGAGGTAGTAAAAACGAAGAAGAGCAAAAACCTCGTCTCAGTCTCAGTCGTCTTCGTCTCTCTCTTTGCAAACGGGATTTTCCCATTTTTATAGTTTTCATTAGCATAGATTTTACTACGTAGTATTATTATTTTAGCAGACGTTTTGTGTGCACAATAATCGCAATCATGTCTACCTATTGTATTTTACCTAGAGGTGATATTTGAAATTGAAGTTTAATTGAATTTTGAGGAGTGCATTTTAATTTTAAACGGGAATCAAGGTTTTTTGGGTAAAAAATGGATCAGATAAAGGTGTGCAACAGCTGGGAAGAAATGGAAAATGATACGGGGGTGAGGATTATTATTATAAGTTTTACAATTCATGTGATCTTGAAATCTGTTAGAATTTGATGAAATTGATTGTTTTGTAACAGCTCATGGACAAGCAATTAGAAAAATTGCGGTTTGAAAAAATGGGGGATGAGGAACCAAAACCATCGACCACTGCCAAACGTCCAAGTCCAGGTATACAATTCTATTCATATTTTTTTAGTCAACTTTCATTACAAAATAACAATAACTCTGAACTCTGTATCTGTAATACCGTTGTGATTGATTGTTTTATTATTGTTTTAATTTAGGTTCTTCGGCGTCGGACTCTAGCAAAGGGTTACGGCTCGATGCGTCCAATAATTTAGTATTTGGGGATCCTCAAGTGATTTTGGACAGTAGTTCTGAAAATATGAGAAGCGGAATGCCTTCAATGGCACCCAAGTTTACTGTTTTAAGACGTCCAAACGTTGATCAGCATTTAAAACAAAACGGGCATTCTAAACCGGAAAATTCGGAAGTCAAATCTCAATTTATTAGCAATCAAGGCGTTGCTGACAATACTAATGTAAATACAAATACTACTGGCGGCAGTAATAATGGCGGCGGTGATGGGAATGGCCAAAAGAGTTTGAAACAGGTATTATTGATATTTGTACAATGGAAATCATAAATCATTTGTACATTGATTGCGGTGTTATGCTTATGATGTTATGATAAACTAATCATCAGTACCTTTTGTTTAAATTATGCAGAGAGAACAATCTTATTCTGAGGCTCGTATGCGAATTATTGGTGAGGTTGAATATGAGGAAGAAAGCGAGTCAAATTCCCCTGGAGAAGATGCAATTCAATTTCCAGGATTAACACCTGCAGAAATTCTCAAACAAAAAATCGCCCTTGTACTCATGGCAGACAATGGATCTGGTAGCGCTGTACCAATTCCAACTGTTGTACCAGTAACGGAAGGTGATTCAGTAGAAGTCTCAAATGCCGCACCTTCTGGAAAGAAGAAACACAAAAGAGAAAAGATTCGAACTACGAATCCAGAACCTTGTCGAGATTTTCCTGTTTCAAAATCCGAATCGAATCGTATTATACGACAACCTCGTGGTCCTGATGGAACGACGGGTTTCCATCGTGCTGAACCTTCTACTTATAATTAAAAATGAATTAGTACTAGAGCAAAACAAATTTTAGTACGATTAAGTTTTAATGTTAGCAGTTCATCGATTTTAACCTCAAGTTCAAAAGTTCAATTTGAAATAATATTGTGTAGGTTTTATAGATTTTAATTTAAAAGTTGTATGGTTCATGTGCATGTATTTTTGCATGTTCTTCCAGCTAATTACTGAATTGATGTTCTATTTACAGTCTGGTTTTTATCAAGAAAGCTCATCATCTGCTATGTCTACAATTTCTAATTTGAGCCAATTAGCTGTATTTATTAATAACAGGAAAGTATCATATACCAGGACTTGAATATTATTGTGGAAAAGATTTTACGAAATATAACGAATAACCTACTTCTTTCCCCCTTTTTGATCATATCTACTTGATTGTGAATGCAATGAATGCTAAAAATATGATTCATTTTGAAACGATACTCAAGTTCCTCAGATCTTATGTCGTGTGCGACGGACATGTCCTTAAATTAAGTATTAGCTTGACCAGGTCATCAACGACATTCATCTGTCATAACTTCCCCCTGCAACCAAACAACCTTGTACAATCTGAATCTCTGATGAAAAAATTGATTAGTAATTAGAAAGAGGATGTGAATGAAACTTGTTTCCTTGTCGTTTTCCCGTTAAATCCAAGAATCCTACAATTCTCTAACTCCTAATCCTTTCTTTCATATCTTACAATTTTCATTCATTACTTTTGACGAGAGGCTCAGTTTTGCTACCACCAACAGCCGCCGCCGGTCACAAAACTAACATTACTCACCCACCGCCCGTCCGTCATTCTTATTTTACTATCAAGCAAATCCTATGGAAGAAGTAGAGCTATAAAATAACAACTCGTACTAATCGTATGTAAGCTCAAGACCAAAATGCATCATGCATGTGCATACGCATACAAGCACCTTGTTCTTCGAATCTTCACCAAGAAATCATTCTGGTCCTGGTAAAACTCTCTCAGTGCCGTCAGTGCAGTGTAAAGACACCATCTTATAAGACTTAAGACTTATATTTTCTTTTTTTTTTACATCTTTACTGAGATTGGGTAACTTAACAGTACTAGAGGCATGTAAAAAGGCAAAGGCACGTCTCTCGTCTCTTTTCTGTCTGACGGAAATGTTGAACAATACGTTGCTGTAGGGGAGCCCTTTCGGGTCCCTTGGTATGAATGCATCTGCAGGCCATGTGTGATTCCGTAAAGTCCGTTCTATTGCATTTGGAAAGGTTTCTACTTGTTTCATACGAAATGAAACTGCATTTTGAAATGCAATGAAAGACGAATTTGCATTTTGCATCGTTGTTGTGCTGCGCTCCGTTTTCATGTATTTTTGGTGAAAGCAAGGAAGCCTGATAATTAAAAACGCTGCTCATCGGGTCCAGAATCTTTCAGGACGCTTATGCAAATCCGCGTGTGAAGATGATGGCCATGGTTCAAGGTAATGTTAACGACCATGTTAACGAACCTTGTTTTCGTCGACAAATCAACATC
>JABASF010000788.1:0-31997 GCA_019776145.1 Harlomillsia oculata
AATACTTCCTTGCCGTGGACTCGACTCGACGACCGACCCTTTTCGAGGACTTAATCCTTTGACCCTTTTAAGCCTCAGGTAGCTGTCGGTGTAACTGACTTTTACCTGAGAGACAACTACCCAAGTCTGAGGAAGAAATGATAGCTGCAAAAGCAACTTCCGTCAGACTCGGAGAGTAGCAAAAGTTTTTAGTTGGTTCGCAAGGTGGTTAACGTCGACAGACCCCCTAATGTGACATGACACGATTCTCCTGTTCTCGTAGAACAATTCACTTCGCTCAAACTGTGATGTTGATTTGCATAAGTTGCTTCTTGTGTTCCTCGTTAAGTCCACAGTCTTTTTCCTCCATGGACAACTTTCATGGAATAAGAAAGGCCCCGTGTAAAATCCTCCTTAAGTCTCATGTATTTTGTCCTTATCAGCTTCAAGTAATCAGACAGAGCAAAAGTCAAATTGCAATCTCTCTCCAAATATACTGCATGAATAAAATGAATATGGAAAAGCTTTGCCGTTGTTCTTTTAATTCAACCCCAAATGAAACGTCTCAAAAAATGTTTAATTTTGTAGAAAAAAGAACAGTTCAAAAACTTATAGCATACAGCTTCACATTAATCTTTATTAATAACAATTACATACGCAGGATCACAATACGATAATTAAATTAGCATACGCACAATGCAACATTGCAAGTATACTTGTATACTATATACGATCACGATACGATAATGATTTCCACGAAAATGTAGGGACAATAACGTAGGCAGTTTGGCGGTTACCCTTTGGCGTCTGATCTTAACGATTGCTAAGAATGTTACTTTTAATTAAATTAATGATTGTAGTTCTTCACGACTTACATTGATGATTTTGACAAGAAATTAAAATTGAAAGCTAACTTTACAGTTTACACTAACTTACACAGTGTATAATTTTGCACTTCACAATACTCCGCAATTCCGATTAATGAATCGGAAATCGGAACCAATTTAATGAATTTAATAATGACCAATTTGTTATTCAGTGCGCAATTCACGATTCAAGAAAATGTTTTTTTACAGACAATACGAATAATGAATAATATACGATATACGATCAATTCAATTTGACTCTAAGTTGCCGATCACGGATCTGGATTATCAAATCAGCAAAGTAAAATAGACATTTAAAAAAATTGATCATCGGCATCGATTTACACAGTACATTAGTACAAATATCACAATAATAAATTATATACATTTTCAAATTCACAACTTTAATGTTTCCTCTTGAAGATGAATAGTCCTCGACCAAGGTTGACTTTCCGAATGTCATTTTGATTGCATTTTGAGTAATTTGATACACATTTTGTATAGTAATAGTAGTGAGTAAACAACGACATTTATTAGTACGTTTTAGTAATTTTACAGCTTTTGGAACATGGTGATGACTTTGCGACCAACATCAACTGCAAAAACCTGATTACAGACGTTATTAATATTCTTATAGTAATTTTGTTAGCTCAGACATTTATCATTGCATAAAATTAATTATAGACAATGATAATAATTCTCGTGCTAGTAGCATTTTGGATCTGCTTCATGGAGTTCATTTTGTAAGATAAGAGCGGGAGCGTCATCATCAGACGCAACTCTCAGGAACATTAACGGAGAGTAATTTCTGCTTCATGAGCTTCGTATCAAAGTAAGGATCAGTGGAATGTCGAAGTGTACTCGTACTCATCGTAGAGAAATTTTCAAGCTCGTTGGATGACGATCCGCCCGGACCTAAACGATAATGGTACGTCCCGCCCGACGGGTCACTTTGGTCACAGTACAGTTGATGGTACTGTAAACCATGGTGGGATTGATGATGATTCAAAGTAGAGTACCCCACCTAAAAACACATTTAAAAATACCGTCATAAATATCCTGTCCAAAATTCTTACTTCAAAACGAAAATGTCAACTTTAATATGTTATGCAACTGCTGGTGAATGTTTTGCGGTGAATGTATGAATGTCAGAATGTAAATGTTCACAGTTGATTGTCGTCTCGATTCTAAATTCATCATCAATCATAACTGGAATGAATTGAACTTAATCATCGTCCTTGTGATGAAAAAATAAAACTAAACGTTATAAAATGAGCATGAGAGAAAATTCAGGTTGCAGTGAGATCTTACGAAATATCTCACTCTTGCGACGTAAGAAAGACAAATGTGGAGAAACGAAAATGTCTGGCAGGACGTTTAGCAAAGTTTGAGTACGGAGTTGGACGAGTGATTAATCATTCAATGCTGTTTTCGACGTGTTCAAACAACTCTGTCATTATTTATGGTAAAATTGCAAAACGAAAAATTGTGCAGGTGTATCAAGTTCTTTTTATTTTAAAAATGTGCTCCACTGTACGTAGTATAGTGGAGAAAGCAGCATTGCGCATATAGAACACGTAATATTAAAAGCCATGTGGTTTTCGAAATAATGTTTTTTCAAAAATTGCCTGTAGCACTGTGATGATTATGTACCATGTTGAAGTGGTTCAGTGTAATGTAGCAGTATAATATTGTATTGCGCAACATTTTTTGCAATAGGAAAGCACGGTAGCAAAATAGCAATGACAAATTATAGAGAATATTATACAAATTACATTTGGTTGAAGGCAACACGCAGTGGACGTGGCGGGTAAAGTGGCCGTGGTGTACCGCGCGTGCATCTGGTCTCCATTTGAACCGGTACTGCTGGTCAGGAGAACTGCGGGGGAAATCCCATGTTCAGTCGGACCTGCAATCAAATGGTTTGGAAAAGTCGTGTCTTTCAGGTGAGATTCATGATGTAACTTTCCTTCTTGTTTCCAATGGTATACGCACATACAACAAAGTACAAGTCGTAAAAGTGAATTGAACCAGTGGAACGAAACGAATGTGGCAATGACAATATCTCTACCATCTCTTTTCTCCCTTGAGTTTCAGAACACATTGAAAAAATGTTCTTCTTTTTGCCAAGAATAGTAAAATTTGGTGACTATCGATTTTTTTCAAGAAACTTACTTATTTAGAATTCTACTTTTATGACAAAGTTTCAGTACAAATGTTTTTCTACAATATTAAAAAATAACTAAAGCTACACAAAAAATATAATCATCTTAAATTCATGTACCAATATTCGAAGGAATGATGTCAGGATCTTTGTCGTCACCGGAGACCCCTATGTCCTTCGACTCCAATTGCCTTTCATGTGTCGCGTGAATATTCCCTGAGGAATTCTTTCCGCCCTGTTCGTCATGATGTTTCTTCGATTCTCGTTTTTGTCTGCGAGAGCGGAAATGTACGACACGAACTATCACCACAGAAGCGACACAAAGGAAGACAGCCGTTCCGCCCACGGCGACAGACAGAGCAAATGAGAACCAAGAGTAGTCGGATGGTGACACCGCTACAATCACAACAGAAAGACGCAAAAACAAAACAATCATGTATATCATTCCCAATCCTTCTGGACTCCTCTTTTCCACTATTTGAGATGGAGAAAGTCTATGAACAAAGTCAATTTCGTGGATCCACTGCGATCATGTCACCTGAGGGAATTCGTTTACTTTTTTGTCTCTTTTCACATGGCACGCAGTACACATTGCTCACTGTATGTATACAAACTTCTATTTATTTTTGTGTCCAAACAATATGACACAATTTTTTACATTAGTATAAAAATTTTGTGTTCTTGTGAACATGTCACAGCATTAAATGTATTATACCTGCGTATTTCTCAGATTGTCGAATCACAAGATCATCAATATGAAACGGTTCACTGCGTCCTTTTGCGTTGACAGAGAAGACGTAGACACGAAATCCAGCTCCGATAGGTGTCAAGTTACCCAAATGAAACGAGGGTGAATTACTCGAAGCATTGTAGCGCATCTCTGCTGATTCACTCTCGAACACTTCAAGAACAAAGTGTTGAATGAGTCCACCATCGTGACCCTCGTCGCAACTCAGTTCCACGGACTCGCTCGTCTCATTAAACACTGTGCAGTTGGTCACAGGGGACGGTTTCTCTGTAAACACATAAATAAACACGGGTAAAGTATTATACCCACACCCACGCATTCAGGTACGTCGTACGTCGGACATAATTTTGTAGGAATGAAACATTGCGTCATGAGTACACCAGCAACCGAAAGATCAGCTTGTAGTGTGTACAAAGCACAGCAGAACGGTACTTGTTACATTGTTCTTAGATGAAAGCCAAAGTGTAAGCAAGTCGTGCACGCCATCTGAGCGCTATGGGCTAAATTGTCTGCTTTCACCACGAGCAAAAGGGAAAGTTTGGATGAAAGGATCGAAAGATGGTTCAAAGCTCTCACCAGCAGCGACGACTTGAAAGACACATGGTGCAGTTTGAGATCCAACGACATTCGTTCCGCGACAAAAGAGCGAGCCGTAGTCAAGATTAGTGACGGGAGCGTAGTGGAGAATACTGGAAGTGCCCGAGTTAGTGTAACGAACTTGTGGAACCTGCATCATTTGCCCTGACGATGCCAAATCCCATCGAAAGTTGACTTCATGAGGATCCGACTCCAGCTCGCACTTGATGGAAATTCGTTCTCCTTTTGACACACCGACTATCACACTTTTGTCCGTCTTGCAAACTGGAGCATCTGTAAATTATTGAAAACACAAACACACGTTCATTGAAATAAATAATGTTAATTATCAGCCGGACATCAAAGTCTTTCGGTAACATATGTAACGGTGAATTATTTATTTAGGTGTATTCTCCGCTCTTCTTCTCGGAGTTTGAAAGCACTATAACTTGCTGAAAGGCTATTTAAAGTATAGTTATAGACTTATAGAGGACGGAGGGTACTTTTTGTAAAGTTCGGGAAAACACTTGTGTCTGAGTTTGTGTTTCCGTGTGTGTGTGGGAAGTTCTTATCCCATGGGTGACACGGCACAGTGACCTGAATTAGTTTCAATTGTGCATAATTCATAACACAGCTCACTTGGAAGCACAAAGGCTACCGCAATGAAAAGTCACAAAAGCACATCGCAATTCTCTCTTTCTTGTATATATTCCCTTTTTGCTAAAGAAGTCTTTAGAGATACGGACTTGCTTAAGCATTCAAATGTGGGTTGGCGATGAGCTGCCTCATTCCATTCTATCTCATTCCAAATTAACTGAATAATGTATGGGAACAAACGGCATAGGATATTCGACAAAATTCCTTTAATGTGCTACTTTGCAGTAATGCCATTTGTGCATTCCTTGTCTAACCAACATCCGTTTCATTTGCTTCTGTTCACACACGACGCATTTTAGGAAATGAATTTGCCCTAAAGTGTCTTTCCCATAACTTTTCTTCCCATTCTTTCAATTTTGTGTATAAAAATATCCATCACGGTTAAAATAATAAAATAAAATAAATCTAGTAACACCAGTAGCTCCAGATCATAATTGGACTTTGTGTCCCGCCGTTGTGTCCATTTTTAACAAGAGTGCTGCAAGCTGCAGCGGATGTTGCGAATTGTGCCCAAAACTGAAACTCTACCTCCAAGCAAAATTGTCGTAGAACCTCTTTGAGTGTCCTGTAGAGCGCTGTGTGGAACGAGTGTAACTTTGATACTATAAGACTATAACAGAAGAACATAAGAAATAAAATGAAAATCTAGTTTCTCAAGTTTGGTGAATTCACGACTTTTGCACTATATGGGAAGGGAAGATAAAACGAGTACAAAGATTTTGGAAAAGCTCTACCTCTCCTCTGCTCATTTCTCTTTTATGTACAATCCACTCATGCAAAAAAGGTTCAGGCGTCCTCCATTAAGTCTAGTACGTCGACTTTGTAAATCTGATATGATCATCGTCATCGCTCCCATTTACCATCGTCATCTTTCAGATGAGAAATGCGACTCGACTTAAAATCACACAGAAGGATCAAGTGCGACGAAAGACTGGCGTAATGACACTCAATAGAAAGACCTTGACAATT
Source organism: Harlomillsia oculata (assembly GCA_019776145.1). NCBI lineage: Eukaryota > Metazoa > Arthropoda > Collembola > Entomobryomorpha > Oncopoduridae > Harlomillsia > Harlomillsia oculata. The sequence continues at coordinate 5,960 of JABASF010000788.1, forward strand.
TTGTGAAAATCCCTGGAAAAGCTTCAGTGCTACAAGCAAGACAGATGTGTGCATTCGCTTCTTATAATTTTCTTTCCAGGATTTGAAACAAGAAAGTGTTTGATATGTTGCTCTCAACTCAACATTGTGAGTTACTAAACTGTTATGTTTATACTTGAATTTGATGCAGCCTCAGAGCAAGTAGGTGTATACTTTGGGATGATTTCTCCCCAACGTATACATAAGAACACGCGTGCCAACGCAAATGAGCTCCGAATGAAAAATTGATCTGAGGAAAAAAGCCTTCAGTCTAATCTCAGAAAGGAGAGAAAAGTCTAAAACATTGGTTTCATTCTGAATCCGGAAAAGTGGATTGGATTGAAGCTCAGCTTTCCACATTAAAGTTAAAGTAGGTCGTTTACAACACTCAACCACGAGAAAACAGTGTTCAAGAATAGGAAAAACAATTCTGCGGTTTCCTCGTTTCCTTCCTATCTTCTTGTTAGTTTCAATCAAAAGCGTACTCGTGTAATAGTTGGAGTCTCCTCAAAAAAGAATGTGTGTGCGAAACTGCAAACTTTTTGCATGTCTGATGATGATCGAAAAAAAAACTAAAGCAAGGAAAACAACATTTTTTCAAGTCCTAAACTTCCAGACAGACATTTGAGATCGGTTTAAATCGAGACGATGATGATGCGATGAAGCAAATGGAACCCGTCTGTAATCACAGAATCCCGAAACATCATTGAAAGTTGTTAAGCGAATTTGAGACGAGGAAAAATGAAGTTTTTTCCCTCGATAACATGAAAAAAGAAGCTTGAATGCATTTTTCATTAAACAATACCCAAAAAGTGAATGAGAGAGAAAGACTAGTAGATTAATCATGTTGGCAAGAGAGTGAGATAGAGTGAGGGACAAAAGTCGACTGTGTGTCTTTTAGCCTTGCAATTACCGCCTTGTGTAAACAAACATAGTTCTCACTCACTCGACTCTGCTCCAGACATTGTACGTACAAGAGGTAGAGGAAAAGTGTATATTTGACTTTTTCGTAGAAAGTCTAGTTATAACAAGGAAAAGTAAAGCTTGCGTGAGACGATTGTGATGAGCTGCTGCTTACTATAAAACATACAACACGGAACGACATGGTCGAAAAAACTTATTTCCAAACGTGACTGTTATATGGAAACACGAATTTGAGTCCTAACTCATTTTGTATTATAATTATCCCGACAACACTCGAACGACCTGCCACTACCCGAGTTGAGATAAGGTACTGAAACTGCCAACTGGACTCAAGGATGCGGAACTTGATGTGTATTAAAACGCTGAGAGGTGCACCGCCCATTGGCGCATTCTGCACTCAGACGGAAGTAATATAATAAAATGTTTAATAAGCTGCTCATATCCATTTTTGCTCATAACCGTCAGGGAACTTTGACTTATTCCCCTTATATACTTTTATAAGGGAGGGGGCAAAAACTCATTTCTTTGTTACAACTTGGAATATATTACCTGTTCATATTACGTAACAGATAGCCTTTCTTATAATTACCTATATCCATCCGATCCATTTGGGGAAAAGTATTCACATGACTCAACTTACTCTTTTTTACAACCCTTTTTGTCATGCGCTCCTCTTGCGGGTGTTACAACATGTTACACACGAAAAAGAGAGGAAGGTGCCGTATGACCCGTGTTTTTATGACCGGACCGGTGTTTTGGGCCGTAGCATACAAAGTATGCAAGCACAATTCGTTCGGGGAGAACAAACGAGCCAATGTGCTTTAATGCTTTAGATACGTACAGTAATAAGTAATAGGAATAGGCAGTTATAATATAAGGAAAGTCTTAAGGAGGAAGTTGCGTATTACTCGTGGGGAAAGTTTGAGGAAATGAGAGCGTGTGAGCCTAGATGAAAGCAGATAAGAAAGTATAAGAGTCGATATGCTAATTGAGCTTGAGATTGCATACACCTAGAAAAGTCATTCGCTCGTTCCTGTTCCTGACCACGGAGACTATATCACGCCACGAGAGATTAGCTGATTATTATTATAACTATGATATGACATTAGTATGCATGCATTTATACGGAATTTGTGTTTGCGATAACTCGTTCGCAAATTATACCAAGTTAAGAATTGCAAACATTAAGTTATATAGAAATGTTATAAGAACTTACATTTGACTCGAAGAGGGAAGACATTACTGACTGTTGTCCCCACGCTATTGGACGCTACGCAGGTGTAGTTTCCAGCTGAACGTCTTGTGACCAGTTGCAAAACTAAACTTTGATTACTCAAAATTACTCCTGCGGTCACATTGTGTTGAAGCAGACGGTTCTGTATGAAAGAAAGTGCATTTATGCCGTTAAAATTTATACTTTGTACGAGAGCATAACTTTAATGTGCATGGAGAAAGTCACGGAAGTGAGAGAGTTTGTGGTTTGGTGACCTCATCATTTAGTTAGAAATTCAATGTAATTAACGATGAAATGAAGTGAAGTGAGTGCGGAAGGAACGAGATTTACTTTCGGTTGAGTCGGAATTATACAGGAAATGTTCCAGAACTGTAATTGAAAGCGATAGACTCAATCGGATATTCACAAATGAAATTGGTTCCTGAAGGTTATTATTAGAATACGCAGAAGAGAATTCTTGAGCTCCTTGCGTAGCGTACAAGTAAGTAGTACAGTAACTTTGAAGAGATGAAAAGGACACCTCAATTTGCACAAGAGACAATGCGAAAAGACACAAACAACAGTCCCGGTGGGTCTTGGACGCTTTATTCTGGCTTTTGTCAGAATGAATATCATCTTGTGTCTTCAACAGCTTCGGGACATTTTGAACAACGAACAAAGGGAAATCTTTCAAAGGTAGTAATAATAAAGCTAACGGAGACAAAAAGGAGGTAGAGAGATAATAAGAAGGGATCTCTATGACACACGGATGAATTACGAGTGTCAATGTTCCAAGGTTTACGATGGGCCCTGGAGTAATAATATGATAGGACTATTGGCCATATTTCAATGAGAGTGTACATTGTCCGTGACCGAAAACACAAGGGATTAGCCATTTCGGACCATTAGAGGAAGAGGAATAATGAAATGAAATGATTACATTGAGCATCCAGGCCAACTTGTGTATCCCGGGGTTGGATTTGAGATGGCACTCAAAATAGACATCGTCCCCTTCTTTGATTCCATCCTTGAGGAGTGCAGACCCCAATCGGACTTCTGCCATCGGTGGGTCTGAAATAAAAGAAAAAAATGTATGACACATTCCATTGTGAAGTGAATCCAAAAGACCAAGAGCAATTTTGCCTTGAACAATCTAAGAGTGGAACATCCAGTGTGGCAGAGACAGACAGGGGCTCGTTGAGCACTAAAGCCTCGACATGAAATGCTTTTCCCCATTCTCATATCCGGAAAAAGCATACGATAATATCTCCTGTCCGGACACACTTTTAGCTGACTTTCATCGCACACTCTTCTTCTTTTTTCCTTCGTCTTTCCAAGCATAAATGCACTGTCACCCTCCTGAGGCCAAAAAACTCGTTTTTTCTTATACTACACAAGACATGCCAAGGAGAGAAAGTGGGGAAAGGTCAAAAGGGGACAACGTAGACGACGAATAAAAAGGGGACAAAGTGACAGTTGACTCCTGCAAATGCTTTCACTTATCGAATTCTTGTATGAAATTCCGTCACATTCCCATAAAGGAAAGTTTACTGATCCAAACGCACTGATGGAACGGGTTGATACTCTTTCCTGACACTGTCACCTTAAAGCTATACACTATAGCGTAAACATGAAAAAAGAGGCTTTTATACCCAGATTTTGAAAATGCCTTTACTTTTGTCATATCACTTTGAGACGCAGTTTCCTTTCTGCGAAGCATACAATATTAAATATGTGCAAGTGCAACAGACATGGACATGGACAGGTTGTTCTTAATAGTAAAAACTGCTCTTGTTCACTTTCTGTCAACCCGGTTAAAAAGTTTTCCGGTTCCAGGTTGTGAAAAAAGTATCCAGTAATAATGTATATATAAAAATTCTGGAACATGGTACAAAAAGATTTATGGCTGTCTTACAGACGACGTGGAGAAGGAAAGAGTCGTCGACTATGTGGCGAGGCACCCATGGATTCTCGGCTCGACATGTGATTTTTTCTCCGTCATCATCAATAGACGGGACGAGGCCCAAACTACTCCGGGTGATGTTCGCTACTTCATCAGTCTCCGCGGCCGTGTGCCCAAGTGACTCCACATCCTCCTGTATTACCCACACAGGCAAAAAACAAACAAATGGAATTACACAGCATGCTCCCAAACAAAAGGGACACACAACTTTCCTTCACTTTCGTTTGGCTGCTATAACTATTAGAACACTTTGAGTGGTGTTCACGTACTTTTGCCGTATATCTGTCAAAAGGTGAACTTATTTTATTCCAGATGAACAAGGTACGAAACCGGTAAAAACCTTAAGGAAAGAAGCATGCTTTTGTGTACGGCCACAATATTGTAGTAACTACAGTTTTCCGCATTCATTCATCTGCCTTGCCTTTAAGCTACAGCTTTATACGTTATATTTTTTGCTTCTTTTACCGTGAGAGTACAATCAAAGTTTCTCTCCCGAAATTCCATCAGTGAAGCGTAAGAGGTTAACGTTTTTCCACTGCTGATGATAGTCGCACCGCCTTTCATTCTCTTTTTCTTTCATTTTGCTTCTTCTTCCTCATCTTGGTCAAAATAAAGACTTTTATAAGGTATAAATTTTGCTAAACTCTTCGTCTTCTGTTCTCTCTTCTCTCACTTTCATACTTCACGGATATGAGGTCTTACAGAAAAAACTGGAAGTGGGAACAAAGTCAAAGTCGACTCCCGTCTTTGAGAGAGAAAAGACGAAGAAAAAACCAATCAAAGGAGTTGGTTTTTTTTTGTAATAGCATACGCACGCCAGAGAAGAACTTCCTTCATCCATTTCCTTTCATCATGGTTTTGTTAAGGTTATTTTGATATTCTTTTTTCTGTTTCACAGAGGTCCTCAAGATTTGAAATTGCGTGAGAGATTTCATTTTGGCGAACCATTTTGACTATTGTTTCTTAACATCTCAAAATGTAGCAATTCAGTACGCACAATATGAGCTCACAAAAGAAACGTCAAAGACCGTATAATACAAGGATCTCATAAAATTAAAAATAAATTTGCAATCTACTCTATTACAATAGTCTAATTGGATCCAGATAGCAATCTCCTAGTGTTCAACGCAGTCCAATTATCATCAAACAAGAAACTCCGCCGGAGGACGACAACGACGAACAAAACAGTCTTCCTTAAGGACGTCGTCACATGCAAAAGTCTAATGGAGATGTTTGTTTGCTCGTGTGTAATAATTTACTTTGTGACTCTGTCACGACGTCACAAGTCGTTTAGAAAGAAACAAAACGACATCGACGGTCCTTCTTAATTGAGCTACAAATGTCCTCACTCTAACTCTGCTCCTGTAAAAAAAATACCCCGAATGCTGAGCATTTACTTATTTAGTGCTCACATTCACCATGAGAAAAAATAGGCTGAAAAGGACATCAAATTAAAGTGAATGACACGATTTCACCAGCAAAAATTACATCTTCCTTTCCTACAAAACCCTGGTCTTTAAACGGGTAAACAATCTTGCTGATAAACAAGAGAAGCAAATAAAATATTACGACAGGGTCATAATATGGAGCTGAGAAATGGCACGTTGCGTTCCAAGTTGGGAACCCGTTCTTGAGCAGTGTACACGTTTCTTTCTCTCATGTGTGATTTTCTAGCACAATTGCCAGTTTTTGCTGTGCTCCTTTTGATTTATGCAGACAGGTCTTATAAGTCAATAGAAAGTGTAGCCGGTGCAATTTTATCAGTATTGTAATCCTCCAACTGACTATTGTTTTAGGTTGTACGACTGTTTGTACATTGGAATAACATCATTGGAACTGTACGTGTGAAAAGACTGCTATACCTTTTTCTGTAGTTTAGTACAGAACTTGACTTGGCCATGAGTCCACATGTCCACAAAAAAGAAAAGGGAGGAAACAGATGAAATCAATATGAGCAGAGCACACTTACCAAAATAGTCACGTCGGTGAGTTGCCTACTGCCCATCCACCAAGTAATCATTGCCTGAGGTCGTGACCCTGTCGCAACGCATTGGATTTCATGTCGTTGATTTGCGACCAGACGCTCACGCGGGGTAATTTTGGCTGTGAGTGGACGAACTGGAAAAAACGGAAACGGAGAAAAAGAAAATAACAAACATTACATTTGGCTTTCACTTTACTCTTATCAGCAGTCAAACAGCAGTATAATATATAGCATTGTAATGATTTGTAATTTGTATGTACTGTATAATACAAATGTACGAAACAAACCTACTAACGTTTGAAACAAAGAAAGAACCTAAATTAAAGGCAATATTCCTGTGCAAGCAAGACCTCACATCTGAGTAAATATTACTTTGAAGCATAATAATATGGTATATAATTAAAATGTTAATCGTCGACCTGTCCAAGCACTAATTTTTATAATTTAGTAGACCGGAATCAAACATTTGAATCACTCAATTATCAAGAAAATTAGATTACAATGGGTATTATGTGTGTTTACATTGATTGATTATACTTCGAAGTGTATAAGTTAATTTAGTTAATTATTTTAATTGCTTTCTTGAAAATATTGATTTACATATCATTTTGACACGTCAAAATGAAACGAAAGTTATGTGAATGTGATGTTGTTGATATATGTATAATAAAGGTAAATGTAATGAAAGATAAATAAAATTGAAACAGGATGGAAAAGGAATGGAAGGGAGCCCGCATCAAGTATACCAAAGAAAGAAGGATTCTTGTGAAATGCGAGTGAGAGAAGAAGAGAGGTTGAAGGGTTTCCTCGGATGAAATGAGGAGCTAAAGGTAGTAAAATGAATGGAAAAGGAAAGGATGTGTGAGAAAGTTAGCTGTAGTTTATAGTTGTAAAACTGAGAAAAGGGAAACTTTCAACTCATCCTTGCAAGACCTTAAGCTCATATTAAATTACATAAGGAATAAGGTTACAAGGAGAAAGCAGCGTATCTTTTGAGTCGACGCTGGCGCTGCTGTAGAAAAAGAATATCTCAAGGTTTTCTCTGCTTTCAAAAGTGTGAGAAAATAATATATAAAGTTGCATTTCCTTTTTGGATACAGATAGGCTATGGAAATCTGACCCTATCAGTTTGAAAATGTAGTTTGGATAATATGAGTTCAAATGTGGAAAGTGGAAAAGCACTCACACAAGTTGGAAGATGTATAAAAGCCACAAAATTCAAAAAGTGAAAAGGTTCTTTGAGAACTTACGGTAGAGAGAAAGTCGAAGAGTTTCACTTAATGGATCCGTCAAATTGGAATTGAAAGTTAAGCATGTCAAATTAGCACCATGATGTTCTCTCCGGACTTGTACCACTTTCAGTTTCTTTGTGAAGATTCCGTCTTCACGGAAGATGGGCTCGTTAGACGACACAACGTCTTCTCCGAGTTTCCATTCTATCGTCGGAGATGGTTTCCCTGTAGAGAAATCACACACAATACAAATTCATCATTCCAAATCTCATTTGTCTCTTTGACGCAACGCTGTCTCTGCTTTTAGTTTATATATCTCCCAATAGACACCATGTAACTTATCGATGCTGATTCAAAATACAACTGTCGATACTCTTATATAACGTATGAAGTACCAAACTACATTCGTCCTTGTAAGCATTGTGCTCTCCTGTTCTTCAAGTATACAAGCAATTAATTTTTCGGCTAAAAAAACAAAGAGAAAATATTGTATTCAGTTTCATTTCCATCAATTTTGAACTGTACAACCGGAATACACCGAAAACCCCCAAAAACCATTATTTACCTTTTGTGGCAGTTCCGTCGAAACTAATTAAATGTGAGTGTAGTTAATGTACCGCGATTGATCCCAAGTGGCCACCTACTTTATGGAATGGTTTAGGATTTCTGAGGCATGAAACCAGAGTGATGTGTTCATGTCATGCGAGGAGTGCACAGGGGAAAATAATAATTTCAGGTGTACTTTTGTTTTTTATGTCGAGAGATGGGTTCAAAATTAATATCTTTAGTAATTTGAACCCACAAGCTGTGTGTGAGTAACGTTCAACTTTGTTGCTTTTTTGATATTGTCATGAGGAAAGCGTTGCAACTTGCAACAAAGATTTAAAAAACCATTTTTTACGGTATTACACCTTCTAGTACAAGAAAAAGAAACGCTAAAAAGCTACTGTAGTAAAGGTAATTTCAAAACAGCACTACAAAGCTAACACTTTCCGATTCATAATGCATGCATGCATATACAAGAAAGGGGAAACGCACCAGGAATGCAAAAGAAGGGAATTTGAATTTTGAGAAAGGTTGCACCTTTGAGATACCAAAGCTGCTGCAGAGTGTGGTGTTGTATTATACTCAGGTTCACACGAGACTTGTACCAGCATCAAATGAAAGGTTGCTGCACACGTTCGTCCAACCGGAATGCCATGGACGTTTCAAAAAACATAAAAAACGAAGTTTGTATGTGAAAATGATCGGATACGTTACACCATTTCACTGAAGAAGGCTTAAGACGAACAAGAACCCAACCCTCCCCTTCAGTATTTTCTTTTAAGTTCTCTTTCGTCGTGTTGTGAGAGTGCTAGTGCTATATTTTCTAAAATTGCACATACATCTACATGTTCAAAGTAGCACTGCAACAAAGGGGAGGAATAAAAAAAAACTGGGTCTTTGACGCCCAAAGAAACAAGAAAGCACGCGAGAATATTGAGTCTCGACGTGCCTGAAGACGAGTCTTTCCTTTTTCGAGAAAATATTATGCTTTCTTGCTCGCACACAACGAAAGTAGCCTAAGAAGCAGGTTCCATTGAAGTTTTTTTCAAGGCAACAAGTGCTTTTTTCCACTTGAGCAATTGAAGTGTTGTCAAAATTCAGACAAAGTTTTTTTAAATAAAAATTTTGAGATGGTTGCTTGGTTTTCACTTGTTTCGGAGAAAGTATTTCTGTTATCGGATTCCCTGGAGAAGTTTGGGAGACAAAAGACAATTTTCAAAAAACACATGGCATCTTGTGTAATTTAATTTCCGATTTCACACATTTTTTGAAGAGGCTCACGCACAAACGTATTTTCAAGCTGAACGCCGTTTCTTCCAGGACGGAAAATACTCTGTAGAAGCAATTAAGGGAAATTGAAAGAAGCTAAATCCTTTTGAAGTCATTGTCATTTGTTCTGTACATGCTTTTCAACTTGAGCTAAAAAGAGAAAACTCGGAAAGCAGTGCGTTTCGCTAAAGTCTTTCGTCTTTCGATTTTTCGACAACGGCAATATCACTACATCAAGTAAATACAAAAGCTTGCAGCTCGGATTGTGGTAACATCCTCCTCAGGAAACCCAATGCAGTCAGCGAGTCAACTCACTTCAGATGTGAGAGAAAAGCTTCTGTTGTAGCATTTTTGTCCTCGTTGAAACAACCTATAATGCGAATTCCATTCCCTTTTATTTCACGATGTGATCAGACTTTCGGTTCTCCAAAGACACTCAAAGCAACGAACTTGAGGGTTAAAAAACGTGCAAAAAGCTCAAGAAAGATATTTTATGTACTATATTATGTAGTAGCGGTACTTCGTTGTATATTTCTGCTTGCTGCGAATGTTGCTTTGTTGCTCTGCTGAGTGGGAAGATAATTCTGCTGTCAAAAAGCTGACTCTCCAAGTAACAAATTGCGAGTAGTGCAAAATGACATGAAAATATATTATGAAAATATGCCATATTGCCATTTTTTGAGATACACCAAAGAAAGTTGGTTGTAGACGGAAAGTTTAATAAAGACAACCTCGGGATTATGCGAAACATGCAAAGAGCTTATACAAAATGACAGATGGATGCATGAGGATGAGTCGACCCCAAAAAAGCATTATGTTCTTTAAACCTTTCTCCATTTGGAAGTAGCAACAATTCTACGCAGTGCATAGTCCCACTCACTTATGTTGAAAACACCTCCTTGTCCAAGAATCTATATAAGAAGAAGCATCTGTAGCATCCGAGAGAGTGAGAAAACACGATGGTGCCAGGACGCGGGGAAACCATGCATCTTCCACCAAACAGACGGGGATGTCGCATGTCACATGTCTCCCGGTATAGAATATATACACATTTATAACTAATGTATTCTCATGCATAGGCTGGATAAAAGGGGTCTTGCTCGGATGGACAGGTCGTCTTGACTTGCTTGGAGATTGGGGAGTCACAGAGTGTGAAAATGGGATTTATTGTACTTCCTAACGTTAGATTGGACCTTCTAACCACCAAATGACGAGAGGAATCACACAGTGATAAACTGGTTTTTGTCACAATTGGAATTTGGGGTTTGTCGATTTTGGAGTTCGTTCTCCCTTGCTGACAATTTTTCATTTTTTCAACTATTTATATTGCAAGGCGTATTTCGTATAAAGTTAATAGCGACTGGGCCACCGAATCCTGAACACCATTCATACGATATAGCACGAACCAGTGCCAAGAATATGCAACTGCGTGCGAAGTTCTGTATAATTACAGTAGTTAGAGAAAGAAAACCATAAAAATCTGAACACATAAGCCTCCTTGATTGCATTTTTTACGAATCAGATAACCCAATAAGTCTCGTTAGTTTATCGCATTCCTACGTTCAGAATTTTGTATACAACCAAAACAATTTCTACAGCTATTCTAGTAAAAAATAGTCCTAAAATACCCGTGATGACGATGAAGGTTTTTTTGTACTGTATATTGTGCACACGCATTTTCACTCTTTTACGTGCTTCTTTACACAGCTCATTTGACCAAGTGTTGTAGATTACTCAAACGATTCCTCCACAAAACCGTCCGTTTAGAACCGAAAAATTATAGCTGAGTTTGAGTCTTTTCTGTGCATTTGAGAACCTTTGTGTTGAAAACAGAATGGGTCATAATAGAAACCAATAACTTAACTATACTGTGAGAGTTTTACAAGTTCAGTTTGCTATTCTATAGCCGAGGGTTTCATTGCTTCAGCAGACCAGTACGTGTTTCAGATTTGGAATTTGTACATATATGCACCGTGTGTGTACCATATATTCTATATTGTGTGATTCAGAGGCAAGTGGAGAAGATTCTCAATTCTCAACTTACTTTTCTCTCTTTCTGTTCATTCAACGATAGGAGAATGGCAGAAGGGTTCCTCTCACCTCGTTGAGTTCGATTTCTACTGGAAGTACCATAGTAAAAGACTGAATGAAGGCACAATGCTCTCAGTTCGACGCAGCAGTGCAATTCCATTCGTGAACAGACCAGCTTCACCTCGTCTCACAAGAATCTCTAGGGCTTGTGAGTTTCTGATCAATATTGTGGTTTTGACACACCAAAAATTGCCTTCGGTATCACCTTCGTTTTCTTAAGTATATACTTATATCACGCACTACAATCGAATGTAGTCGTAGTCACCATAAGGAAAAAGTATATTTCGATCTCTAAGGGCTCCTCAACAAATTCCATAAGTATACAACAAACTAACTCTGTGTTTGTGCGTGCACAAGTATATTTTCTTGAGAGAAACCAAAAAGCCACATATGGTTCAGATCAGATGAGAAAAAGTCTTAGGAGTTTGATGATATGAGTATATATCTCCAATTCATGCGAAAGAAACCAAAGCTACGGAAATACTATACCAAAAAATGAAGAAAGTCGTATTCAAGTTGTGAGATTTCTTCAAAGTTTTTTCCTGCTCGTTTCCAAATGACTACTGGCAGGTCTCTGGTGACAGAACTGACACACTGGTTAAAATGAACCTTAGTCCGTACCACAATACTCCTTGTGCTCCTTTTCCAAGGTTTCTTTCCAGGTTATCCAAGCACTGTTACTTGCAGCTCCTACGTGCAAAAATCGAAGTTTTGCTTCTTCCGAATTGCTTCGAGGAATGGGTTTTGAGTAAAGAGTCAAGTCAGATAAAGATAAGCAGAGAAGGCGAAATCCTAGTCATAGCAATCCTAGAAATTGCATATTATCGGAAAAAGTATAGTGCTATCTGCATCTCACAGACCCATTGAACCAATCCACATGTCATCTGCATCCAACATCATCCTGTGCTAATAGCTACTTCCCTTTGTTTTCATTTTGATGCCATTCTCCTTCTCTTCCCACTTTGAAATGAAAAGACTTTTCGTTCAGTTTGCTTATATTGTATAAATCTCCAAGGAACGAGGAAACATCAACAATCACACAGTAGGAGAGATGGCAAACTAAGAACCGTCGAAGCGAAGATTCCGACTCTTCTTCCTAAGCTTATTAAACTTTATGACCTAAAAGCATTCCGTTCATTTGCATAACGAAGGAGCTTACAAAACCCATGAAGATGCTTGTGAGAAATGCTCCAATGCTTTCTACTTTCTACCTCGTGATGATGACGGTTTACCACGACCATTTTAGAATGGAAGTCTCGTGCGGACCACTTCAAAGGATACGATGAGCACGCTGAAGCACCGCGCTTTCCACCATGCTCGAAAAGTCTCCTGTGAACAGACGGCTTTGGATGATGAGCACAGTAGAAAAACATAAAAGCCACTTTGACAAATACCCAAGTTTTGTCTCCTTCTTCTGCCCATTCATAAAGATGCTGTTACACCATGTGACGAAACGGATTGTCTTCTTCCTTCCTCGTCAAATATGTATTACATCATATTTGTCTCAGAGTCATGTTTCCACTAGAATTTAAAGCTCTCTTGCGATCAAGTTAATACTGACACATTTATTTACCCTTTGCATAATATTTGCATATCTTGCAATTGTACACGGCCAAGCACGATAAAACTGGACACAAAAGCATATAGAATATAGGAGAACGATTGCGTTACTTCGAGTCTTTTAGAATTGACAGTGAAAATTCTGTCTGACAAGATTTAACAGCCATGATTTCTCTTTTAACGTTGTAAACGTAAGAATGACAGAAAAACTATTTATTTTTCCTTTTCCTCCTGTCATTCCTGCGGAAGTAATCTGGTGAAGGAAGTTTCACTTAATTTCCTCTGTCTGTCCGCCCAACAACCGAACGAAACCCTCTATTCATTGAAAAACCAAGTGGATTTCAGAAATGCTTCAAAGCTTCGTTTCTTCCTCTTCCTTTCGAGAGGAAGATTTCTTTCTTTTTATTTACCAAACTCATTAAGTGCATTCAATCAATATAACTAGAAAACCAGGAAGACTGTACAACTACAAATCATCATTCATCACCTATCACTACTAACAATACTTGCGACAAAGTGAACATTGGCGGATAATCAGGACATCATAACCTATCACTATTAACAATACTTGCGAAAAAGTTGACAGTTGACCGTCTGGAGGAACCAGGACGTTCTTGGACACTTCATACGATGGCCAGTCGTCGTGCAAATCGGCAATGAATACGTTGGTGTGCTCCATCGTAAGCTTAAAAACAAGCTTTGGTTATATATAAAGAAATTAATGATGAAGATTAAGCATTTTTCAGGTAACTATGCATGTAATCTTGTGTATCCTGTTTGCTTTTCTCTGCATACAAAATGTGATGTGGGCAGACACCCGATCAATCACAAGTTCTTGCTCTCTGCCCACAAAGTTAAACTTTTACCATTCACCTTCTCTTAGTAATATGCATTGATACGCTGCGAAGTTGTAAATTCTACTATTTCAGTATTTTCAGGACACAACCTGGGTCATTGTCGGTGGAAGTGCATGCTTGCAAGTCATAATAAGAATGAAATAAAGTTTATACGTTTTTGTGTGTGTGCACTCTATGTTTTCTTTTCCACTGCATGCACAAAGGCTAATAATAAAACCGCACGCACTTCATGGTACAAAACACATTTGCACTTAGACATTCACGATTCACAGGTCAATATTTCATGCGTCTCATTTACGCAGTTTGTCAATTACTTTCCCAAGTATAACTCCAGTTTACGATTCAAGTTGACAGATTAAAAGAGGAAGGTCAATATAGCGATATTTTTGAAAAGGATACTTTTTTAGAAAATACGCGAAATGAATGCAAAGTACGTTGTAAAAAAAGGTTACAAACTTGAGACGGAAGGATGCGAATTGCTTTTGAAATGTTTCTTGTTTGATATTCTTGTGTTGAGCTTATGCTAAAAAGGGGGTTATGATTCTTATGATTGAAGGCGAAGGACTTGGAAAAAACCCACTTTCCATTTGTATGAGGTGTGACACAGCTTTTGCATCTTGAAGTTGTGCATTTGCATTTCACTTTGCGACTGCGCTTGCAAAAAATCTCAAGGGAAGTTGTATTTGCTTTGAAGTGAACCAAGAAGCATGGCCTTCGAACATAAATTTGCCGTAAAATTTGCATGATATTTTGCAACAAGGAAAGAAAATACGCGGTTCTAGTGCCTTTTGCAATGGGTGAAATGTTTTGGCGGAGCCCACAACTGAGAAAAGAGACTCGGACGCTCTGCTCAATGTTTCTCAAGGTAGTAGTCCAATAAATAAAAGAGGAATATGGGAGATGTAAGTAGAAATACTGGCAGTGTAACAAACAATAAGGGAAGATGGAACGTTACTTTGTTAGGACAAAAAAGGCACATATTGTTAGGTCCGCACGGGTAAGTCTTCGGAGACAAATTGAGACAAGACGGGAAGACGCGAAACTCGCGCATGTGGAAGCAAACAAAAATAATCTTTTTCGGCTGTTTACACATTGAGTACATACGAGAAGAGATGAGGAAAAACGACGAGAAAAAAAACTGGTTTATTTTGTTAGTAAGAAAAAAAATAACGTTACCTCCATGAACTTTGCAGAGGAGACTTAGGTCGGAACCTTCCCGAACAGGCCCCACGACACTCGTCAACAGCCTCCCGGTAGATTCGTAGATCGACACTGATTCCGGAGGCACTGCAAAGGAAAAACATAAGAAACCGGGAATGAATTTCTCATATATAGACATATTCTCAGAAGACAAGTAAAGTGTAGACACAAGAAGACACAACATATCCATTCTTTAGACTTAGACTTGTGTAATACAAAGAGAGCGAGCAAAAGGCAATGTGCCAAAATGAAAGGAAATAAGTTTGACATCACTTTGCTGTGTCAGCCATTGACAGCAATAGGTTGCTCTTGCTGGACTGTCCGGGAATTCTTTCAAATTGAACCTATATACAGTGAAAGGCTGGATGGAAGGAAAATGTTAGTTGTTCTCTCCCGAGGGGAAAAAGACACAAAATTGTTCTGGCAAATAATAGGTTTCAATAGAAAATACTGCTTTTTTAAGGAAGGGAGGATTATTGACAATGTTTTGACTCTCTGGACGATCTGGAAAGAAATGTAGGACAACCATTGCAAAAAAAAACGAAAGAATAAAGGATGAAACGTTTAAGATCTTTTTGTTCCTTTATGGCCTGTCGACAGGAGAAGGAAAAGAGACAGAAGAAGAGACAACATGAAAGGATGTCGAAAGACTGACGAGATGTCAAATATCGTCTTACAACGGCTTAAGTGCATCATCTCACATAAACTTTTTCGCACTTGTAACACAGACAAGGAAAAATGACGACAGTCATGTTCCAACGAAGCCAGTTATGGTAAATCAATCATTTCATAACTGAACCGACACAAAAAACGGATGAAATGTATTACTCTTCCGTAAAGATTCAATATTGCACACATCCAAAATCCCCTCTGCTCTGATCTTAAAATCTGGATGATGCACGTGTGCTATAGTCAATAACAAAAACTGTTCATTCCGGATCTTGGTATATCGAAACCTCTGTTTTTCCGGGATATCCGTAGCTACAAAACGAAGATATAATGAACAATAAAAAATGTAGGTTTACCTAAGACGGTGAGGTTGTAACGGAAGTTCCTCGTTGGAGAGTTGCGGAAGTCGACTCGACATAGATAGACGCCTTCATCGGTCAATTTGACATTTTCGATCACAAGGCGTGCGGGTTCGGTCACCGTTCGAAAATGGGCACGAGTGCCAAATAACTGGGATGAAGGCCAATGACGCGCAGAGCTAAACGGCTTCCCTCGAACGTCCAAACTGTCATTCAGCACAAGGGAGAAAGAGAAAAGACACACCGTTAAAGATTTACGATTTCTGTCCTTTTTTCTTAAAGACCCTTTTTCTTTACTCATATGGTATTTTCATTACATCCGTGTGAGCAAGTATGGGTCATAACCAACGGGAAATCATACTCAGTCCAACAACCGGGTGACAACGATCATTACGTTCTCAGTTCATCCTCAAAACGAAAAAAAAAGTACAACCTAAATCACACATTTATAAGGCACTTGCACTTCCCCTTCTTCCAATGCCTTATTAGGATATGAGTTGTACTTTCACGTCTCCGTTTTGTCCTGGGTTTCCAGCAAAAGGAAACTGAGTGCATAGTCGGGTGGTTGGAATATTTGTTCGCATGCAGACCCGAAAAATGTAACACGAAATGTGGACTATCCATAAAACATCCGGATGGGACCATTGGCCTTTCCTTATTACAGCGATCAGTCACAACGCAAATAGCAATGTGCTTTCTCGCCTCCATCATCATTTTCATCATTGAGGCTGTAGCAGCATACTTTCAGACACCATCTTTTTTCACGATCACTTACAAGTATTTCAATCTTTAGAAGTAATGTTCCAATGGTCCCAATTTCCCAGTTCCAATGCTCTTTTAGATTTTTTTCGAAAGAAAACTAAATTTTCTACAAATACGAAATGCTGCTGCTACACTGTAAACTGGAAAAGTATAAATAAGGTTTTTAACTCGTACTTACCTATAGACTGGTTTAGCGAAATCGTCCCGGAACCAAAGGACCATGTGAACCGCGTCGTCACGCCGTGTTGGGTTCACATCACACGGAAGCTCCGCTCGGCCGCCTAGAAGAGTTTCCACTTCCAACTCCGGCACAGCTAGCATTAAAAAAACAAAAAGTACCCGCATCAGCATCGCATGTTTGTCCTTTGCTTCACTTGATTCACTTGCTTTTCGTTCCACATGCATTGCACAATCTGCATTTCTCTAGTTACATGTACGTTACATTCAGTTATACTACGTTTCGCTTTCATCAATTTTATTCTGCTCAAGTCCCGTAGTGCGTAAACTTAGTTTGTACCTGCGTTCCTTTCCTTTACGTAATACAAAGTACTTTACTAAATTTTTAATGTTTAGTATTCGAAGATTCAAATCAGATTACAAGCAGCGTACGTCCGGTACTAAATTCGTAGTTAATGCCCATTACTTCTTCATCATATGCTCTCTTTCCACAAAGATTAGATTGTATACTGCAATTAGTACGTAACTATACAGCGGGAAGTTCACTTCCACTGCTTTTCCGCTGAAGGTTAACGTAACGTGCCCGGTTTTAAAAGCACAGGGACATGGCGTCTGCCACGTGGGACGGAGACAGGAAAACCTATGTTACGAATGGCATAAAGGACTAGAACCATTAAGCAATTAGTGTTAATTATAGCCTTGAAAGACGTGCACACCTCAAGCCTCCTCCCGGAGCAAATGTGCCATTTTGGAGTTTGAGAGGAGACTCGTAATGTATCCTAGTTTGTCCAAACTGCCTCACCTTACAGTTCCAATGGCGTCAGCCATCAAACTTTACAGTATCCTTCCGCATACGACGGATTTTAAAGGGTCTTCTGAAAGAGTCGTTGTGTCTACAATTATAATGCTGAATAATATCATTGTGTGCTCTTTATAATATATAGATATAGAATCGCTGGAATTCTGACTAGTAGTTTAAAGGCATTAGACGTTGGAACTTGGGCTCCATATCCGTTTGGGCCACGACATTTCTTTCAAGCGGAGCATAAGGTGACGATGACGCGACCCCTGCCATAGAACAATCCGGAGAGACTATACATGACACAAAATGTAACGTGCTCACATATACTCTAGGATTATAAAACAAAGTCTCTTCGTTTTCTCTCCTTATCATTCAACACACACTAGGCGAGTGGGAGAGTATTATGTTATTACAGAATTACAGTACTTGAGCACAAAAGTTATTACTATAAAAGCATCACGAAACACAAAACATGGGAGAAAACAGGCCAAAACTGCTATTTTGCTCCCATTCATCCATTCAGTATGTACGTATAAAATTCAGGCAGTGGTTATTAGACTTGCAATGTCTTTTTGTGGTGTGGGGTGGTTTTGGTGTGGACATACAAAAGCGAGCAGGACTGACTGGACGAGGAGGGAGAGAAAGCCGGAAGGAAAAGGCACAATTGTAGCAAGCAGCAGCTCATAACTTGTCATTCTCATGACTCTGGTCCTCCATAAAAAGGAACATTTTACCAATTACGACGTAGGATTAAAAGACCCCCGTCAGTCCGAGAGAGCACTTGACTCTCAGCCAAAGCAACAACGATCCAACTTTCCCACCCGCTTTTTACTCACAAGGTCTTTTGTCTCGAGAATAAAAGCCGGAGGAAGGATGAAAAAGCTGTTGAAATGCTAATGACTGTGTCACCTCTGGTGACTCTCTATGTACAGTCTAACAACCTTTTCCTTCTTTTTTGTTCTGACAACGTCATAAACGTGCAGGCGCCCGCATTACGATGATAGTAATCGTCATCCACATCTCACTCTTTTTGGCACTTTGTCGACACATTCAAGAAAAGAAGTGAAAATGAAGACAACGCAAGGATCCAGTTGTCGTTCATAGTAGTCATTTAACCTTAAAGTTCACGGTTGATGGTTGAATGAGACAAGTTGACAATTTTTAGAATGATACTCTTTGCTCTGCAGTCTATACAGTGTTGGATTTTGGATAACATGTTAAGTATTCTGCACATTAATGTAGACATATTTTTTTAAATTGCTACGTGATGCTGGGTTAATAATGAAAATCTTCAGTGGAGCATGACAGATTAGAAGTGACGATGACGACGATGAGAAAAGCAAAGGAGGATGAGATGATGAGAACAGACAGAAATTTTAGCACTTCTTGTGAAATCTCAATTTGTCTCGAAATAGTGTCTTCAACCCTATTCACTCATTTGAGTCAGAATGAGTAACGTAAAAGGAGAACTTGATTCTCATTCCATGTGTCTTTCCTTCACCGACACGTACCGGACTGTCTTAGTTTTGTGTCGCATGTAGTTAAGACTGCACAGAGGACGAATAGTACCGTATACACCATGAGAAGATCCCAATGTCTATAAGCATTTCGTTCACATTCCTTTTTGTATATTTCGGTGAACAAAGTGTGTCTTAGGTTACTAGTTACTATTACTACCATTGGAAAAGTGAAGAGGGAATGAAGAAGGAGTAAAAGTGAGAGTAAAAGAAGCTGGTGAAAAGTCTACGAAGGAATACGAAAGGAAGGATGGCAGACAAAATTAATGTCAGGCAGCGGAAAAAACGCGAGAATTCTCGAGAGAATCTGGGCTGCCAAGGAAAGATACTGACTTGTTCCTACTCCCACACGAATTTGTAGGCGCTTCCTACTCTTCTCATGATGCTGATGGTCCTATTGCCACTTTCCAAAGGCTTTTCTCTCGCCTTCGCCTTCTCTTTGTTGTCTCCGCCAAATGGAAGGAACAAGAGTCACTTCTCTACCATAAAGTTGCCAAGCTGAATGGCCAAAGTGCCACTGTGTGTTTCCACTTCCTAGCTTCTTACCTTCCTCATCCTTACGGATACGGAACACGCGGATCCGAGTTTATATTTCTACTAACACCAACCAAACCGAATGAGAAACAAGTTCTATCTTTCGTCACAATAGTCACAATGTCGACATAATGTAGACAAGTTTTGCAATTTTCCTATAGTCTCATGAGTCTCACCGTTTCTGCACGTTAAGTGCTATACATATATTTTCAAAATGGAGATTTTCTTTATTGCTTAACTTCTTCTTGTCCTTGCTGCTGTATGAAATATTATTATGTCTCTAATGTCTTTTCTGACTTTTCTGTTTTCTTGCTGACTCAGTCTTCAGTGAGAGATGATGAGAAAACTCAGGCTTGTTGGTTCAATGACCAATGATGTCCAAGTTTTGTTGTCAATACCTTTCCCTTATCCTTTATTGCGCATCTCATACAATCGGCCAAATGTCATATCCTATTGCACTGTGCATGACTTCATCTCAACGGGTGACTGTCCCCGCCTGCCCCGTTCAAATGTTCTCTGGGCACCAACTGAGCTTTCGAATGTGAGGAAGATCCAAACAAAAGTTGTACACAACTCTGGACATGACCTCCCGACGAGGACAGTGTCATTACGGTACATTATTGTGGAGTCGGAGCGTGTAACAGCTCCACCAGGCAGTGTGATCGTGGGTTGTCGTCGTCTCTGATAGTGTCACTGATGAAAAGAAGTTAGATATGACAAAAATCTCTATATATTGGAAAAAACGTATCCCATCATCCGATCCTTCACCAGAATCAAGAGAACTATGGAACGGAAAACGGAACACTATAGAAAACTCATGAAACGGGATCTTTATAAGAAACGCGCGTGCGATGCATTCCATTGACCTGGGACATTCATTCTTTTCAATAGTTCCAGTTGAACTAGTTACAGAGTTTCAGAAGAAAAAGTTTTTGCGATGGATGAGTATTCTTGTAACATTTAGAGTGTCTTCTCCTCTACACTTTATTGAAATAGTCAACGATTCTGCATGACTTTCACGTCAGATGTAATAAAACGGATTATGTTTTTCCCTCCGACGAGCTTTTTATTGTCATCAATTTCGCATAAAAGAAAAACCGAATTTATTAATATTTTTTCTTTATTAATGTTTTTTCCTTTTTTTGAAACGTTATTTTTATCAAAAAATGAGGTATGTAGATGACACAGAGTGAAACGTAGGATTGAAAGCATTGAAGTTAAATTGTGCCACTTTGTCATGAAAAGACTGTTAGCATTTCAGCTGAGTGAGTAAAAGGCTCAGAAGAGAGCTCAGTGTGTAATTTATGAGCGGTTGGGTGCGATATAATCAATTTATTGGAGCTGCGCCATTACATTATAGACTTTGAGGAGGTGAAGTTGTATTTGTGGTGAGGGCTTTCCTTTTGCAACCCAAACTCAAAAGACGAGCATATGTAATATCTGTCAGAGTTCTCAATTCTGTATCAAAAACGAGGCTCTATGGGGAACCGCCTCTTTTCCTCACTCTAACTCATCCCTTTTGCATATAAGGCAGATTTATGACCGAGATTTCTCCATTGTTTAACTCTTGTTTACGACACTCCAGCGCGGCGAGAGCACCTAATGGATTTCTATATAGACATAACACTGGGCTATAACAAAAACATGGGATTTCAACTGCCATATAGAGATTTTACAGTACTTTGGATCCTTTGGATGATGTCTTGAAAAGGAAACTACGTTTAGGTTTGAACACAAGTTTTTTGAAAGCAAAAGATCTTCTTTAGCGACGAGACGGCGAGGACGAACCACATTCTGTCACTTGGGGAAGTGAAGTGAATAGAGCAATGCAGCGTATGCTTTTGCAAACCACAAACTCATGCGAATGGAATAAAGCAAAAAGAATTTTAGGGAAAAGGATGAAGATTCTTGATGCTCTTTCCTTTTTGTACTTTTTGCGGAATGATGGACTACACTAGTGTTCTTTACGCACAAAATGATGAAAGCACAGTCATGGAATGGAAAAGATTCTTGCAAATTGCATTTACATTCATTGGTATAGTAGTTGAGAGAATTATGTGACGAGAGTAAAAGGAGAAAGAGAGACACAGTTTTTGGGATGTAATATTCTAATATTATAGTAAATGACGCCTATAATAATAACAGTGTAAAAAGGTTCCACACCGACGACGGGCGTGATGGAAAAGCCGCAAAAGAGGGAAACCACTCAGCAAGACTGCGGACAAATTGGGACGGATAAACCCAACGGGGAATCTGTGCCTGAAAATACACGCCGGCTAACCATTATGGATTACATTCCTCTTCTTCCCTCAAATGGCGAAAATCTCTTCCGCCGCCTGGGTTTGCTGCCCTGTGTCGTGAAAAGGTACCTTTTTATCTTCAAGTTTGGTAGGAGCAATACATGCACACATGCCAAAATGAGCAGCAGCAGCCGTGTTTTAGACGTTGTTGCAAAGGAGAATTTGCCATACGTTTCCTGCCCGAAGCATCGGAAGTAGCCGACAACGAAACGATGTATCACCCCAGTGTTTTATCTACGGATGAAATATGGTATACAACCAGCGTATTACTTGGAGAAGCAGTCACACACTCATGTTCAAAGTGTGGTTCCCCACGGGAATTTGTCTCACACAAATCCTATTTAAAATTTCAGTGACACACACGCCGCTCAAGCCATCAGCCAACAGCTCTTGGACTTTCTCTTCCAAGGCTACTTTTCCGCACCTCCAAAGGGACCTTGTCAACCTGGCCCGTAGCCAAAGTCTCAAACCAGTCTCAAAGGCTTTCTCTTTATCTTTCAAAAGCATCTGACGGAATTTCTGGAAAGGCTGTTTCCTTGCTGTGCTGGGGGCTGTGACACGTCGAGTCCTGAAGCATCTTCAAATTGTGTTATTCTTATCACACGTGCGTGTCACAAGATCCTCTCGATTACTTCTCACGTTCACTTCAACAGTTAGTTCAACCATTTAAAACATGCTCTTCAAATCGTTCACTTTCTCTCCCTTCAAATTGACATTCTAAAGTCTCAACTCTCAAGTTTCTGAAATTCCGAACATTTACTGTTGTACACACAATGTACTCACTAAAGGAACAAAATAGGAACTCGACATCATTGGCAGTTGCAGTAATTCTCACTGTTTGAAATGCAATATCCGCCGAGGCGAGATTACTAACACTGATGCGTTTCGCTTCGAATAGTCGTAGCTGTCCCATTGAAATTGCAGACCCAATGAATGCAAGGCGTGAAGGAATAAAGTGCGACGGATAGGAATGAAACTTTGCGTATCGCACTCCGTTTGAATGCAGAGGATGTCGCATTTCGCATAGTCTTCGTCGTTAGCCGGAACGTTGCACCGTTACTTACTCCCTCCGTCACACAATAGGAACAAAGAGCTAGGGATCTCTTACTGGTAGAATCGTGTTAACTGATTTCTCAACATCATTTTCATTTTAAGTAAAGTAAACAGCATAAAGCAACTTCCACTTGATTTTCAGTTTTGCCTCAATCACCCCACTTTGCCTGTACAAATTGAAAGAGTGTACAACAACTGCAACATGGGATAGGGTTGTGCGTGCACGATTCCCAACACGCCGCGAGATGCAAGCGGAATCTAATGTGGCTTTCAAAAAAAATCTTCTAGCTCTCAAAAGGAAAATGTAGAATCAAATGGAAAGGAAACTTGGGGATGAAATGAATCGAGACAAAACGGGCTGCAATGTGTGTACTAGCATTTCATATTGCTATACGGCATACAAGGATAGCACTTTATAGTGGGACTTCATTCCATATTCGGATATTGCATTCATCTCTGCAGATCCTAGAAGTCCTTCCAAAATCAAATCCAATACTTCACTTTCCGGTTCTGAAACTAGATTCAATGTTATCTAACCATTTTGACGGTCCAATAAGCCACATCAGCATGGCACTAGGCTGCGTTTCGTTTCTGTGTCTGAACAATGCAAACGTTTCCACTCCGCTATGCTCTATTTACTATTGAATCATTTCCCATACTTGAAGCTATACGTTCCCTAAGTTAAACATCAAAATATAACATGACAGATAAAAATCACAAAGTCGGAATATTGTGGAACAGCACAAAACAATGTCTGTCCTGTTCACTCTAAGGTATTTCCATCGCTGTTGCCGCAATGCATCCATCAAATCAAATAAAACTCAATCTTATTACACTGTCCTTCAAAAAACGCTACTTTATTGTAAAATCCATTGGACTTTCCTTTGCTTTTCATTCGAGACAGGCTCCCCTTTTACTTCCTCTACTAGAAATGCACGCATTCACTTTCTCAATCCCCCTTTCTTAACGGAAGGATGTTCTGAAAATGCAGTTTGAAGTTCACCAGGTAATCTTCTCTTTATTATATAGGTTATTTAAGGTATATAAACAGATTGCAGGAACGATTTTGTCCGACAACTTGTATTCGGGATGTTCAAGATCAAATGACAGTTTAATACCAGGTTAATTAATACCCTGGTTTAATACTATTAACACTTTTGAAACATTCAACTTTCAAGAAAATTGTATTCCCTGTTTTTAATTCAATTTATAGTTTAATAACTTCATACAAAACAGAAACATGGGATCACCGCAGTAGTATCATGTTGGACATTTCAAACTGAATGTCAAGAGAAATAAAGAATGCATTGCGTTAAAGGGAAAAAGAAGTCTTGAAATCGTTCGTAATGCGGTTTTATGGGTCTCTACGGGACAGCTGTATAACAGCCATGAATATTTGGACACGGTTTTCACTTCTACAGGTAGAGCTGGAACAACGTTCACCGTCGAACCCTTCAGCTCAGCTCACATCACATGTCCAAATCAACTCGAAAGACGAGGAGAACTGAACGATTGAACCTTCCAGCAATTTGAAATACCAACAAACTCTCAAAATTTAATGAAGGAACCTTACTCGACATTTCTGTCTTTTGTTTACGGAGTGAAGCTTGCGGCTCTGCACATCAGTTTTCACGCATAAAATTAAATACCGTTCGGTAAAACATTTTAATATGTTACATTCAATTTTAAAATCAGTAAAAGTTAAACCCTTCGTTTGAATGATTGAAAGCTTTTAGTTCCTTACCCATTATCATTGCTCCTTAGACTCTTTGTTAGGTATGGATCTGCTGATTCTACTGCAATCGTTGTTTTTTTAATTGTAAAAAACAGAAAATGGGGAAAAAAGTCAGTTCGTTGAAGAAAGCGAAAGGAATAAGGAGGAAGTTGAAAATCCTGTGGATTAAATGTGAACTAATGTAAAAGAGAAGGTGTGCAGTAACTGAGAAAATGCGCCCCGGGGAAAGTGTGACTCTATCGACCGACTTAAGTTTCCTCCCGCTGATTTCCAGACTTAGGTTCTCTCATTCCAAAGGCTTTTACCATTCATCATTATCTTCACAGTGGATAGTTGGATGGATCAAGTCGAGTCCAAAGCCGCAATTTCCGTCGGGTTCAGAGCCTCATGGATCTTTTGTTGTCCACTGGATCTTGATACCCTTCACCCGACAACTTGATTTATAACGGAAGTGACTGTACACTATTACTACTCCTATATACAGAAAACTCTTTTTGCTCTTCTTCGCAAGTGGAACAACGGTTCCAGTCAGTTTGGCGTTACTTCCTTGGTGACTTGACTTCAGACTTGACCTCACTTGTATTTCGGGTTTGCAAAAACACATCAGCGTAATAATCGTGGTAATCTTCCGGACTCTTCTATATATAATAATTGTATCTGTAAATGTAATGCACTTTTATTTCTCAATATCGCAATGTATACACTTTTGACAACAAACCAAGTACAATAACCCACCTCATGCAGTGTTATGAATGTAATCAAAAAGGAGCCTTTTCTTGTGAATTCACAAAAGGCTTCTTAACACTACCGAAGAAGTACGGCTTGGGAATTCGGATGAACACACTTTGACATAAACTTGACTAGCGTAACAAGACAAGGCAGTTGAGTTCCGCCACAACCCGCTTTGTCATGCAAGAATTCCTCCACCCCGTCGAAGGATCTTCAATGACTGCATCCCAAGAGGAAACGAAGGCGCTTCACTTTTCCTTTTACATAATGCAGAAAATTTTCCCCCAGCTTTGCACTGAATCCTGAATGTCTAACCCGAGAATTTCCTTAATACCAGAAAAAAGGAAAATAAATGTACAGTGTTGTACAATTCTGTTTACCCTTTTCTCTCAAATTGGGATTCGTATAGCGTACAATACTGTAATGTTGGTATGGACTTTTCAATAGATTGTTATGTGTTGAAAAAGGTTTTTGAAAGTTATACAACTTTCACTCAAATGAAACCATTTTCCTTATTATATGTAACTCGGCGTTTCCAGGTTAG